>BQNB010014058.1:0-75905 GCA_026074375.1 Tanacetum coccineum | reverse complement strand
TGTCATAAAAATTTTAAATTTGTGTCACAATTACTGTCTACGCTACGTTTCAGTATATTACTCATCTTTTTAAGGACAAAGCAAATGCAATTGAAGGAATAGTTTCTAAGGCTTTATTTCCTCCCTACACTTATTTTGAACATTGTCCCCAATGTTTTACAAGTACCTGAAAAACAAATAAGGGAAAATAAGAAAAAGCAAAAGAAACTAGTACTCCCCTGGTTTTGCTCAATATTGGAGAAGAACCAAGATAAACCGGCTAAATCGTCATCCAAGAATCATCCACGTGGAAATCCTAAGAACTTCCAGGATTCTCCTTATCAAATATAACCTGCAAATCAAAGACAAGAAACAACTACGCCACGCGTAAAGTTCTACGGGATAATAATATACAACCCTTGTTTATAAGGTTTAGACGCTACGAAAGTAATAAAGATAAGATGAATGTACTAATGTAATCGTGGCTTTCTGCAAGGATTAGGAAAATTAAAAATTCTGGAAATTACACAAAATTAAGTTTTCAAAAATTCAAGAAAATACAAAATTTACTGTAGCTGGGCTGGCGACGCCGTCAGGAAAAATTCTCGACGCCGTCTCCAGGGTTTGTAAATAAAATTTTCTTCGTTTGTTGGAAAAAATTATGCACAAATATCATATTAATTATTTCCTAGAAAAATTTACTGCATAAACCACAAAAACGATTAGCACAATCATATGACTCAAAACAAACACACAAGACACAAGACACACGACGCAAATTAATCTAAACAATTCATTTTACATGTTTGAAATGGTTCTTAAAAATCAGATATTTTCCCCTACACTTGTTTGATGCAAAATACATTTGATTGCAATTAAGACGAGGTTAAAGACAAAACAAAGCATGATCACCTATAATTCAAACATATAAGAATAAAAATAAAGAATAAAACACACGACACTCCTAAAATGCATAAAGATAAAAGATTGGGTTGCCTCCTAATAAGCGTTTTTCTTTATTTAACGAGTCATGTAGCTAGACTCGGAGTCACACTCCTTATGTGACTCCTCCTTTGTTACTCACATAACTATCTTCCTTCTTAGATGTGAGATACTCGTCATCAAACACTTTACTTCTCCATTTGTTGAATCTTATTTCTTTCTCTTAATGGTTCTTGATTATTTCCTCCCACTACAAGATTTGCCTACTCACAATATTCATGAGGGTTATGGGATCTATGTCTTCTTTGGTTTTTTTCTTGATTTTACAAGAGGACTCAGGGATCTTTAAGAAATTAATCTTATTCTTACCAGATTTTAGAGTTATTGTCCCCTTATCGAATCTAAATTTGGCCTTAGCTGTGGTTAAGAATGGTGATCCTAAAATGAAAGGTTTGTTCTCATCTTCCTCTATGTTTAAGATCACGAAATCCACGGGGTACACATAGCCAGCTATATCAATCAACACGTCTTCAGCTATCACTAAGGGGTAAATATACGAGTGACTAGCTAAGGAAAGTATAATGTCGGCCCCTACAGGCCTTTCGTTGGTCAGTTTATTATAGACGGACATGGGCATGACGTTCACATCGGATCCTTAGTCGATTAAGGCATTCACGTATTTCAATCTTCCTATGTTATAAGGTATCACAAAATTGCCTTCCATATCATCTTTTTTAACTAACTTTTTCTTGAGAATTGCGTTGTACATAGGTCCTGCAGGTAACGAATTATAGGTCTCGTAATCCATCTTACCTAAACGCGTTGCTAACAAAGAATCGTTGTACTTATGGTTATCTACAAGACCCTCGATTATTTTCTCATTGATTTCATGTTTAAGGTAATATCCTACGGGTTGTGACCTAGGCATTTCTACTAGTACATCTACCTTCGTTTCCCATCTAGTGAGCTCTTCTTTCACACTCTTAACTGACTAACTGCATTCATCACATCGCCGCCGTCTTCCATAGTCATATCCTACTTATCAACCTAACTTAATAGGCTCTACTAGAGCTTTAGAAAAAGGGGGGTGAACAATTCCACCTAGTTTTATAAACATTCCTCTAATCGACAACCCTCGTTGTTTTAATTACTCATTATAATTTTCTCCATTTGGACAAGGGAAATGGAGTTAACGCACTTAGTGACGGGGCTACTAGCTTCCTCTCTAACTAGTACTTTTCTAGAGTTCTACTTGTTGTAAGCTCTTTTAAAAGTCCAAACATTTCTGCCATTCTATAATTGATCTCTTCTTTTTGCTTAAAGATAGCTTTTTTGAACCTTTCCATTCTTTTCGTATGTGTCACCATGTAACCTTGTACTCGAGCTTTGAAACTAGGTTCAAGTGTTTGGTGTTGGGGGTCTGGATGGGCATGTTTTTAAAAAGTAAAAGAATTTTGCCTTGGTGGCTCGTTAAGGTTTTTTGAGCATAGATTTGAAGAAATCACCTTGGCATATTGTTGGGATTCTAGATTTGATGAGACAAAATAAATAAAAGAATGAAACAAAAGGACTAAAATGTCATTAAAGAATTCTACAAGCTGGTGGAGAATATGTAGATTCTGGAAGATCTCCTTAAGAAGATAAAGATAACAGAAGATATTCTCTAAATATTTAAAAGATTTACTTGTCTAATGTTTATCTTCCTTTGTAAGTCTTGATCTCTCCCTATATAAAGAGATCATAGACACATAGTTTGGTGTGCACATAAAATATGTAGACGTCTTATAAAGGTGTGTGTGAGTTCTAGGCATGAGTTCTCTAAATAGACGCATAGAAGTTATGTGTAGCCCAAGGATCTTTGATCCCTGTTAGATTGTAACCATTCTAGAATTGATCATCTAGAATTGGAGCTTGATGGAAACGTATGGTAATAAAACCTTGTTTAAATAACATTGAATCGTGTTCATTATATTCCGCTGCATTGTATCTATATTCTTTGTTATTTTTGTTAATCCTAGATATAAAGATCTAACCAATCTTGAGCTTAAACGATCTTAGAGTCTATCAGATTATTTTAGATTCCACAATTGGTATCAGAGCCTCGTGGCTCTTGATCTAGGACATTACAAGGTTAGTTTTATCTACACGATTTATGATTTTCTTATTTTTAATGATTTGCAAATTCGGTGATATTAGGGTTTTTATAAAACCCTAATTCGGTAATTCTGAAATCAGAAGACACAAGGGATTTCTTGCCACCACTATACAATTATTTTTAGCCAAATCAAACTCTAAATCGCCATCTCTATCTTAATTGATATGCAATACGATTTTGAGGTTTGGTTTTCTTTCTTACAGTGGTGACTACACGGTTTTTGTATGGATTTTTATTGATCTATTCTTTTTCTTTGGAATCCCTCCCAACAAGATCTCAGACTACATGACCAGATTGCTTATAATACTTTTGATTGGCTCCATGTAAAAGATATAAAGAGAGAAGAAGCTCGAAACCCTAATTCGATAAAACCAGGAAGATACATATTCATGAATTCAAGATGATGTTTGTGTAAATTCAATAATGAGAAAAAGGTAAAGAGTTGCTGTTTTGGTTGTCATAACAGATTCAGTAAACTAGGGTTTATAAAACTATATTTCAACAACATGTTCGTTGGTATGTTGTGTTCATGATGGTCTGATCATCTGAGTTTCGTGACAAGATAAAGAAACATTCAAGGCTATTGAGTGTTCGAATTACAAGAGACTCAAGTTTTTTATTTGCGTTTTAAGCAGCAGGTTAGTGACATGAAGAAAAAGGTTTCTGTGTTTGGTTTGAAGGTTATACAGCAGGCATGAGAGATGTGAGTTTAGAAGGGATTATATGCTATAATGAGAAAAAACCTGATTTTTAGGGTTTGTCTATTATTCTCATATTGACTTTCTATTGGACGTGAAGTAATGGTGCTGATTTCAAGGGTGTTTTTGTTTCGTGATTATGGTCCTAATTTTTAGGAATCACTTTTAATTCCCATATTTACTTCATGATCGTTACTTAGTGCTGCTGGGAGTTGTGGTTAATACTGCTTCTTATTATACTTTATACTGCCAATTTAAACATTAGTGTTGCCTATGGTATATTAATACTGCTCGTCCAAGTAAAGTTGTTAATACTGCTTGATTAAACGTTTGTGCTATGCTTTGGACGAGTGAGTGAAACAAAGATGTTGGGCTTGGCTGTGCTTCTGACGTGGAAAACAAAAAAAGGATACATATCGTTCGTCCTAGGTTTTATTGGAACAGACGCAATGAAAAAGAAACTTGTCCCTTGGAGAAGTAGCAGACAACACAACTGAATAGAGAGAGAGCAGCCAATGAACAAATCAAACAAAAAGTAAGTTGATATTGCTCGTTATGCTTGTTGCCAAGGTAATATTACTAATGTCATGTGAATGAAGAATTTGTGACAGTTTAGTAACAAATTATGTGTCACAAAAGGCAATGGGAGGAAGGAGTACATAGATTAGTAACAACTTACTAACAGTTTTGTAACAGATAATGTGTCGCTAAGTTAGTAATGTTGGACTTATAAGCAGTTGGTTAATACTGCTTGGGATTAAATAGTTTATACTGTTAGTGTTGTCCGAGAATGAGGTTTGTACTGCTAGCTTTAACAGTTATCGGATGACACACACAAGATGGATATCGGACAAAACAGAAACACAAGTTTGTTGGTTGTTTACTGTTTAGATTTTGGTTTAGTTTTAAATGTTTTTAAAAGTTTAAAGGCTCGTATTTATTGGATTCATTAGTTACGAAGAAGATTGTTTATCACCTATTTGAAGTTGAAGTGGAGTTTTTTGGATGCGTGTTCTTATCATATCTCAAATGGCTTACAACATTTGGAGGTAACTTGTTTGTGTTTTTAATGTTATGTGCGAAGGACGTTGACTGAATCTAGAACTGGTGTGTGATCTAACTTATGGTGCTCAATGCTCACATTTGCTATCACTTTGGTTATGTGTCTTATAGAAGATGAGGATAATTGTCAAGAGATTGCGGTCTCCTTATACATTGGTTTTGGGTATACGTTCGAAGTCACATGGATAATACAAGATATAAGACACAAGTTTGAGTTATTCTACTTCAGCATCAAGTTCGTTATTCTTAGTTTTCTTCATCAGTAATCATTACATAGAGCCTACAGAATTGAAGATTCAAGAAATGGTTAACATATGGGTTTCAGGGGAAGCTTATTGTTAAAATGTTTAACCATTTACATGCATCACTTGAGGGGAAGTGTTTCGTTACTACTACTGAACTTTATTACTACTGCTATTTTATGTTTCTACTATTCAGAATCATTTTTTGTATTATGCTTCATGGCGGGTATTTTGAGTATTGGAAGGCTGGATTAGTAGTTGCGGTATATGGTTTGTAGCTGTTTTGATCCAAGTTGCATATCTACAGAAGACCCATATTTGAAAATTATAAAAAGGGGAAGAAGATTACAAGTTTATTGATTTGCAGCTTATTATATGTGGTGGCATGATACAAAGGATATCTACTCAAGGGGAAGTTTTGTTTCATTCAGGGAGATGATTACATCTCAACTTCAGGGGAAGCTTTGGCTTTATGATGAAGTTCGTACATGACTTTGTTTGTTTTGTCATCATCAAATAAGGGAAGATTGTTGGGATTCTAGATTTGAGGAGACAAAATAAATAAAAGAATGAAACAAAATGACTAAAATTATTATTAAAGAATTCTACAAGCTGGTGGAGAATATGTAAATTCTGGAAGATCTCCTTAAGAAGATAAAGATAACAGAAGATATTCTCTAAATATTTAAAAGATTCACTTGTCTAATGTTTATCTTCCTTTGTAAATCTTGATCTCTCCCTATATAAAGAGATCACAGACACATAGTTTTGTGTGCTTCCAATGAGATTCTAGACACAGAAAAACGTGTGTATGTGTCTAGTTAGTTAGTTAGTTCGTCTTTAGTGTTTAGCCTCAAGGATTGTTAATCCCTATTACTAGTTAGAGTAACTGATCTATTCTGATCAAATAGTATTTGGGGCTGTGTTGATTAATAAAGAAGAACCTTGAAGTAACTTTGATTTTTGTTTATTATTTCCGATGTGCAATTTATATCATTGTTACTATATTATCCTAGATGAGGTCTAAACAACCTCGAGCTTAAACGATCAGAGAACCTATCACGTGTTTTAGGTTTCCACATAAACAGATGCGGATACATAAGTCTCATTTGATCTTCACTCTCCCACGTGAATTCAGGTCCACGTTTCGAATTCCACCGAACCTTGACGATGGCAATTCTACTCCGCTTAAGCTTCTTGAACTCTCGCTCTAATATTTCCACAGGCCCTTCTACAAAATTCGACTTAGCATCAACTTGGATCTCATCCAAAGGCACTTGCAGTGTTGGATCAGCCAAACACTTCTTAAGGTTCGACACGTGGAACGTGTCATGAACACCATTTAATTCCTCATGCAACCTAAGTCTATAGGCTACCGGACCAATCCAATCAGTGATCTCAAAGGGTCCAACAAACCTAGTTGCTAATTTCCCCTTCTTCCCAAAGCGTACCATACCTTTCCAAGGTGGCACTTTGAGCAAGACATACTCACCTACACTGAACTCTAAGGGTTTTCTCCTTTTGTCTGCATAACTCTTCTGACGATCACGTGCAGCCTTAAGCCTATCCTTAATCTGCGAGATCTTCTCAGTGGTTTCTTGCACTAACTCATGGCCTATTAATTGTCCCTCTCCAACTTCTGCCCACATAATCGGTGAATGACACTTCCTACCATATAAAGCCTCAAACGGTGCACATCTCACACTAGAATGGTAACTGTTGTTATACAAAAACTCCACTAATGGAAGATGAACATCCCAACTTCCCCCAAAGTCTAGGATGCATGCTCTAAGAATGTCTTCCAAAGTCTGGATAGTACGCTCACTCTGACCGTTGGTCTGAGGGTGGTAAGCCGTACTCATGTCTAACTTAGTTCCTAATGCCTCTTGCATTTTGCCAAAACCTCAATGTGAAGCGAATATCACGATCAGATATGATTGAGATCGTCACACCGTACCTAGCAAGAATCTCATTCAAATAGAGTCTAGCTAACCTATCCATCTTATAGTCCTCACGCATAGGTAGAAAATGAGCAGACTTAGTCAACCGGTCCACAATGACCCAGATTATGTCATGCCCACTACTAGTCCTTGGTAACTTAGTGACAAAATCCATTGCTATCCTTTCCCATTTCCATTCAGGGATCTCAGGTTGCTGTAGCAAGCTAGAAGACCTCTGATGCTCAGCTTTAACCTTCAAACAAGTCAAACACCTACTAACATATACATCTATAACTTTCTTCATTCTTGGCCACCAATACCAATCTCTAAGGTCATAATACATCTTATCAGCTCTTAGGTGTGCATAGTACTTTAACTTATGGGCTTCATCTATTATTAGGGTTCTCACATCACCCTTCAAAGGAACCTATATTCGATCCAGGTAATACAAGGCTCCATCACTCCTATGTTCCATTGGTTCATCCATTCCTCGCTGCATTTTTGTTGGCTCATCCGATGCCTCTTCCTGAGCCACTAGTATCTTATCCTTGATACTCAACTGAAGGGTCTTATTCATAGATCTAATTCTCTTAGGTTTGATCCTCTCCTTTCTACTCAATGCGTCGGCTACTACATTCGCCTTACCAAGATGGTAACAGATTTCGCAAAGTCATTGAAAAGCTCTATCCAATGGCGTTGACGCATGTTCAGTTATTTTTGGTTAAAGATATGCTGAAGACTCTTATGGTCGGTATAGATGACACTCTTTGTTCCATACAAGTAGTGTCTCCAGATCTTAAGTGCAAACATAACTGCACCCAATTCCAGATGATGGGTGGTGTAGTTTTTCTCATAGATTTTCAACTGCCTAGATGCATATGCTATCACCTTACCTCTTTGCATCAACACACAACCTAATCCTAAGCCTGATGTATCACAGTACACCACAAAATCTTCTTGTCCATCGGGGAGAGCTAGAACAGGTGCAGTACATAACTTGTCCTTCAAAGTTTGAAATGCCCTTTCCTGTTCCTCACCCTAATCAAAGGTCTTACTTTTCTGAGTCAAAATGTTCAGGGACTTAGCAATCTTAGAAAAGTTCTTTATGAACCGACGATAATACCCTACCAATCTTAAAAATGAACGAACTTCAGACGGAGTTTTAGGGGCTTCCCAATTCTTAATAGCTTTAATCTTACTAGGGTCTACATGGATACCATATCTATTAATCACATGACCAAGAAACTGTACTTCTCGCAACCAAAATTAGCACTTGGAAAAATTAGCATACAGTTTCTCTTCCTTGAGCAATTCTAAGACTAGCCCTAGGTGCACTTCATGCTCTTCTCGGGTCTTAGAGTAAATTAAGATGTCATCAATGAACACTATCAGAAACTTGTCTAGATAAGGCCTACACACTTGGTTCATCAGATCCATAAATACCACTGGTGCGTTAATCAAACCAATAGGCATTACAGTGAATTCAAAATGTCCATAACGAGTTCTAAACGCAGTCTTTGGAATGTCATCCTCAGGCACTCTCAGCTAGTGGTATCCGGACCTAATATCTATCTTAGAGAAGTATTGTGATCCTTAAAGTTTATTGAACAGGTCGTCTATCCTAGGAAGTGGATAACGGTTCTTAATGGTCAACTTGATAAGCTCTCTATAATCAATGCACATTCTAAAGGAACCATCCTTCTTCTTAACAAATAATATCGGTGCTCCCTAAGGCGACGAGCTTGGTCGAATGAAACCTTTGTCCTGGAGTTCTTTGAGTTGTCCCGACAACTCCTCCATTTCAGAAGGTGCCAATCGATATGGAGATTTCGTGACCGTATGGCTCCAGAGACTAACTCAATCCAAAATTCGATTTCCCGAACAGGGGGTAATCCTGATAGGTCATCTAAAAATACATCAGGAAAATCTCTCACCACGACCATCTCTTCTTATTTATGTTCCTTGGCCTTAGCACTCATTAAATGTCTCGCTTTCTCTTTCGGTCTTTCTCCTAGCACTCTAAGCACCTTGCCATCTAGTATGGATATTCTAACTACTTTCTCGTGACAAATTATTTTAGCCTTGTGGTTAGACAACCAATCCATACCTATGATCACATCGAAACTCCTGCTTCCGAACGGTAACAAATTAATGTCAAACACGTGCCCATCTATTTCTAGTTTGCAACCCTTAATGACCTTATCGAATTCTACTAGCTGCCCACTAGCTATCTTAATCTCATAACTAAATCCTAAATCATTGGGCTATATACCTAACAGAGGTATAAAAGTAGTGGAAACAAAGCTATAGTCGGCACCAGAGTTA
The DNA here is from genome assembly GCA_026074375.1 of Tanacetum coccineum. Taxonomy (NCBI): domain Eukaryota; kingdom Viridiplantae; phylum Streptophyta; class Magnoliopsida; order Asterales; family Asteraceae; genus Tanacetum; species Tanacetum coccineum. The sequence continues at coordinate 66,562 of BQNB010014058.1, read as the reverse complement.
AATAAGGTTGGGGCATAATGATTGTTTAAAGTGAACGTACCCGTCACGATGTTCGAGTCCTGGTGAGCCTCCTCTGCTCCCAACATAAATGCCCTCCTACGTGCCTGGTTACCATTGTTCCTACGACCCTGACCTCCATCAATAGCTAAAGCTTAGTTTGGATAGTTTACTCCTGGCCCTTGAGCTCGGTTCAACCTAGGACATGCTGACTTGTAATGAGCGGTACCTCCACACTCAAAGCATGCTCCACGAGCAGCTTTTAAATTCCTAGCATTGAGCGGGTTCACATATCTAGGCACCACTCTACAATACTTAGTAAGATGTCCTAGGCAGTTATAGTTGAAACAAGTGTGACAGGGTGCCTCAGGTGGATGGTAAAAGTTACAGGTGGTACACTTGGGTGTCGTACCTGTGTTCTCTCCCCTAACAGGATTTATGGTTATATCGAAAGAATTTCCAGTCCTAGTTCTCTTGTTATCATACATCCTATTCCTATCCTTGATAGGTTCTCCCCCATTTCCTCTCTTCTCAGGGTTCTTTTTTATTGATCCATTCCTAATGGCTTCATCAGTCAGTGTGCCAGCAATCGGCACAGCCTTTTGAATGGTCATTGGCTTTGTTACTGCCACCATTCCTCGGATCTGTGGGGCAAGGCCATATATGTACCTCTCAATCCTATTGTTTTATGTGCTTACTAAATGAGGAACTAACCTAGCCAACTCATGGAATCTGTCAATATACGCAGCATGGCCAGCCCCGACCATGGCGTGATTCCACAACTCAGTTTCCAACTTTTGCATCTCATTACTCGGGCAAAATTTCTCTCTAGTCAAAGTCTTAAAGTCTTCCCATGACATACTAACAACGACTTCTCAACTTCGTATGTGGACCTAAGAGTTCCACCATGTAAGAGCCTTACCAACAAATGACCCAGCAGTGTACTTCACCTTTTGGTTATCCCTACACCCACTCATATCCTGAACTGATTCCATCTTCTTAATCCGATGGGTATAAACTGTTGGGATTAAAAGACATCTTAGTGCTGTTGAAGTTAATGCTGCTAGTTATGAAGTTACTGTTGTTGGTTATAGTTTTTACTATTGAAGAAGACTGAAGGAAATATTCTAAGTCATTACTACTGCTAGTGTAAAAGTTAAGACTGTTAGAAGATTACTACTGCTAGTTATAAGTTAGTATTGTTAGTGTATATGTTAGTACTGCTTATGTGATAAGAATGAGATATTTTAGGAAAAGATATGATAGAATAGAAATGTATTGTAAGCCCATTAGGGTTCCTTGGTGTATAAAAGGAGACCCTAGTGTATGTAGTTTGATATATCTCATCTAGAAATCGTTTTGTTATAGCTTCAAGGTTTTGTATAACCCTAACACTATTAAGAGTGTTCGTATTAATATATTGAGGCTGAAAGTTTGGTATTATACAATCTTGTTTGTTACTATTTTATTGCTTATTCTTCTTAGTATCATAGACTAGATTCCGCATAGCCTTTGATATATTCAATCAAAGTTTCTACCATAGTTGTCTTGGATTTATTCAATACAACTAAGCCTTTTACAAGCTAAGCAAGATCTATTCAAGTAAGATCAACATAAACTATGGCACCTCCCTTACCATCATACTCTTTTGGGTTACAATCTAAGAACTCCTTATAGGTACAACCCCTATGGTCATTTTCATTGACGGCATCGCCATTTTGATTCCTACCATTCCCTAGATTGCTACCTTGGTTGCCTACTTGAGCTAAGATAGTGGGAAGTAAATTCTGCAACTGCTATGCAATGATAGTGGAGAAGTTGGGGACTCCGTCAACACCATCATTCACTTTACTACCTTGACCACCTACTTGGCCACCTTGACCATCAATCCTACCATTACCCTAATTACCAGATCGACCTCTATTACTACCACCTCTTCTACCAGTCCGTCCACTTGTCCTTCCTCTTCGTGGTGTGGTTGTTGCCTGGCCAGCACTTTGTGTCGACATCTTTGGTGGCATTATCTACACGAGGGAGTACACAGGTAATGTTAGATAGGCGGGAAGGTTAATATATATAGGATAACTTAATATACTATAATACGCATAATACGGTCCTAAGGTGTCAACACCTATTTGTATGAACGATATTACTAAATACACCTGAGTCGTGATACGTTTATAACTACGTTGGCCACCGTATTTATACCCGTATCCTTTCCCAGTTGTACTCAGTATTGAGCTCACACATTTTAATGATTGACTTGACTAATACGATAGACGATAGACGATACGTACGCGCAAAGCAAGTAATAGGCACACATAGATCCAATTTTGAAACTATATGAAGGTTCCTAGGTTATAGTCTAGGCCAAACCACCTAGTTCTCTATAACCTTGGCTCTGATTACCAATCTGTCACACCCCGACATAGGTGGTAACACGGGTATGCGACGAAGAATGATCAATCATAACACAATATACAAAATAGAGAAAACTAAAATGCATTAATGAAAAGTGTCATGATGACCTTCAACCCTAAATATAGATTTGAGTGAAGTCCTAACAAGAACACTTTAAATAGTCACCAATTATTACAATCAAAATCCCACACAAGGGTCTATACTAGTCTTGAACTGAAACCTCTAAGTACTAAGTTCAAAATAACCACCAAATTCAAGACCTCTCAATACATGATCCATACAGGATACTCTTAAAGTCTGCTAGCTCGCATCACAATCTCACTGATCATTTACTTCACCTGAAAATGATACTCGAAAAGGTCAACAAAAATGTTGGTGAGCTCGTTGGTTTAAAGAAAACCCAGTCGTTGTGCCAAAATTTTAAATAGTGGACAATTGTGCAATATGACAGTGAATATATGCAAAACATTTCAATTCCATGACTTAGCATCCCCGCTAATCATACACCATAACATAGCATCCCCGTGCTAGTAATCATGCTATTGGAGTCGCAACTTCGAGGTCACCAGCACCTAAAGCATACCAGCTGGAGCATTTACTTAGGGCAAGACCATCACAAACATAGCAAATCCATGCTAATCACATACCTTGCCATGCATCTCGATGCACGCAAGTACAATCAAACCACATAATATTCACATAGCAATCATAAGCACATAACATTGTCCCAAAAACAAAACCACATTTCGCACAGTAAGAAAAACACATTCAAAACAGTTTTGAGTATCATTTTCCCCCAACAGAAAAGACATAAAAAGTGGGGCTATGAGAACTCACCTCAAACAAAGGTGTCTAGCAGCAAACTCAATATCACACAAGCAAATGCAATGACGTCCGACCATGACCTAGTCCAATTAATGTGCCACATAGACATTTATTTCTAAAACAGTTTTCATGTTTGATGCATAGAGGTCTGATGCGTGTTGTACAGTCATCCTTAACGTTTTCGGTGGTGTGATGGTTTACGACTTAGTTTCAAAAGATAACATACTTCCAACTCATACCTTAGTATAATATATATATATATATATATATACCCTTTCATATAATAGTAGAGTAATATAAGAAAATTCTTATAATAAACACTTATAAATATAATTCGGTAAATCCATTCGGTACTCTTAGTTATCATCAATTAATCATTTAGATTATAAGAAAAGAAACATTTATTTATGCTAAATAATTTAGGAAAGTTTCGTAAAAATATATTTTTCGTCTTTTAGTCGACGTATTAAAATAATAAATTTTTTTTATTTTATCGTAAAATCATGTTTTGAGTAAAAATTCTAAGTGTAGACTTTTTATGAAATTTCAACATGACTCGTTCATTTATACAACGTTTTTCAAGGTTTTGAACCTTAATTTGAAACATTTTTCCTCAGTTTCAACCTTTTCCATCAAAATACCAAAATCATTTCTCGCAACGTTAATCAAAGCATATTTCCCAAAACAACTTTCAATATCATTTCATAAGTATACTCTAATTTCCAAGAGTTCGTTAAAACTCATAAAACGACTAGTTTTCGCTTATTGGGTCTTAAGGCCCAATAAGGATCCATTAAGATATTCGTATACATAAAGTACGTTTTAGGCCCAATACTAAAGCCTATTAGTAGAAATAAGCCCAAAACAATAGCTAACTAAATAATCCGAACCACAATAAGCCACGACTTATTGGGCTTATTGGGCTTATTGGGTCGTGAGCTCATAAGCTTCCAAAAATGCAAAATAAACTTTCAAAATAAGCTAACAAGCTACGTAGTACATTTTGTTATCACCATAAGCTATCAAAATAGTCCACAAAATACGACATAAGAGGTAAATAACTAAAAATAATTATTTTCTTGTTCTTGTGGTTTTCGAACCATCATAAGCCCAAAATAAGTCCAATAGTGCTTAAAAATAAGCCAAATATACCACTAACCAAAATAAGATAAATAGAAAATAAATGTTTTTCAACCATCACAAACACGACAATAAAACTACAAAACCCTTGTTCTCTTTTTATTCATATTTGAACCAAACATACACCCTTTATTAGTTTTCGTAAATTTTTCGTGTTTGATTTTAACAAACGCGTCGTACAACTAGCTTCTATGCATCATTAAACACTCAAAAGTACAAGTTAAATTGAAATTTAGAAAACTTACAAAGAGGGTTTTGAAAGCGAGTTAGGACACGATCCGAATACTAGAATCAATCCAAAACTTCTATGTCTTCATGTTTTTGATCAAGTTGCAAGAATTTTAGTGTGTGTGGGTGTTTTAGGTCGGACGAGCAAGCAAGAGAGAAAATAGAGAAAATGTTTTGAAGATGAAATGAAAATTGTGTGATAAGAATCAAGACAAATAGGACTATGTACCATGGTTGGGACACAAGTGCTAAAAATGTGTCTCATTGTCCCCCACAAGGTTCTTCGACCGAGTTATGTGATCCAAATAGGGTTCTCAGTGCTTCTTTCGTTCGGTTTTCCTTGAAGCTCAACGTTCTCGATTCTAAAATATTACCCGAAGTTTTCTAGTATTTTCATTAGAATTAAAAATACTTTTCCATGAATCTCGATTATTTACATGACGTATTTCCAATTTAAACTTCCCAAAATTCATTTTGAACATTAACGGACGTGTCGGGACTCATTTTTGGCATTTTAAGCTATTTACGGGACAAACCTCCCGGAACTTAATCAACATAATAAAACCCTTTAAAAGGATTATTATACACAATACAAACATAAAATACCTCAATCACACTAATTCACCACCATCAACACGGTACAAGTTCTAATCAAACTAACAACAGTCAAAAATTCAAAGGACTAAATTAAAACATTCAAATCTCACAAAAGGGCAAGGGTTACAATTGTATTTATTGTTCACCCGTGGATTTTACGCTTGGTGTAGTTGTCTTTGTCTTTGATTTACTTGTTATATTTGATAAGAAGAAGCTTGGAAGTTCTTAGGAAGTTTCATTAGACGATTCTTGGAGAACGATTTAACCAGTTATCACATGTTTCTTTTCCATTATTGAGCAAACCAGGGGAGTACTAGTTTCTTTTATTTATTTTCTTTTCCCTTTATTCGTTTTTACAGGTACTTCTAAAAAACATTGGGGACAATGTTCAACTTAAGTGTAGGGGGAAAATAAGCCTTAGAAAATATTCCTTCAATTGCCATTTGCTTTGTCCTTAAAATGATGCGTAATATATCGAAACATAGCGTAAAAGGTAATTTTGACCCAAAATTTAAAATTATTAATGACACATACCGACGAAAACCGAGTATTAATAGCGTCTCATGGATAGGAATGTATATGACTAGCACAAAAACCCTCAAAATTTCACTCCAAAAATGTGAGGTTCGCCTTTAGATCTTTAGAAATTCAGGTATCCATTTTCGATACCCAAGATAATTTATACCTTTAGCTTTCTAGAGTTAAGGTTCGAATGCAATCATATGTGTCTATTCCGTCGTTACAGATATGTACGTATGGTCTTTGTCGCCTTTTCTGGAGATTTGGTATCGGTATTAAATTATATGAGTGTATTGGTAGTATATTAAATTCTAGAACTTGTTTTTGTGATGCATTCCGAGACCGCATAGTAAGTATTAGGATTTGCTAGAAAAGAGGCACTAGGATTAACCCATGTTTTAAACCTGTAATTGTTATTATGGTAGCATCGACTACATAACTATCCCACACCCTTGCCATGCACTTATCTTTAGTGCAGGATACGTTTCTCTTAATTTTCTGGTTAAGCCAGACTATTAATGAAGAGCATTAATGAAGAGCATTGTCACCCTTGAACCAATTGCTACACCCAAAACACCTTAGCCTGCCTTGTATGTACTCACTTTAGTACATTATTGTTTTAACCCAAGTTAATTATTAAGTACACGATTTCTAAGTCCTTATTGTTGATCCCACTTGAATAGATCTTGCTTAGCTTGTAAAAAGGCCTAGTTGTATTGAATAAATCTAAGACAACTATGGTAGAAACTTTGATTAAATATATCAAAGACTAAGCAGAATCTAGTCAATGATACTAAGAAGAATTCTAATAAAACAGTAACACAAAATCAATAACAAGATAGATTACCAAACTTTTAGCCTCAATATAAAAGGAACACTCTTAATAGTGTTAGGGTTTATAAAACCTTGAAGCTACAAATATCAAAGATGTATGTATAACATTATGCCCTAAGACCACATTTTATACACCAAGGAGTCCTACAAGGCTCACAATACTTTCTTAACTTATCATGAACTTTTCTATAAACAAACGTAATCTCTTAAATAAATAAGTTATACATATCTTCTTTACAAATAACTAATACGTATCTTCATAAGTATTCTTGCTCTCCAATCAATCTTTGATCTCATCTCTGTCAGCATATTCCTTCCAGTAGTAGTAATCACTCAGCAGTTGTAACTGAGCACAAGCAGCATTAACTACTTAGAAGTTTACTTTAGCGGTACTAACATATACTAGCAGTACTAACTTTTGTACTAGCAGTAGTAACTACTTAGTATATTTTCAGTCTTCATCTCTAAGCAATCTTAACTTCTACTAGCAGCAGTAACTTTATACTAATAGTACTAATTATACTAACAGTAGTAACTAGCAGTAGTAACTTTTATACTACCATACTAACTACTTAGCATAATTTTCATTAGTATTACCAGCAGCACTAAGTTATGCTTGATAGCACTAATATATACCTGAGCAGCAGTAACTCTAAGAATATCTTGAAGTCTTTAAATCCCCAACAAATCGACCCTTAACTTGATGTTCTTCTTCTGAATCTTAAGTTTCTTCATTAAAAATCTTCACCATCACTAGGAGGATGTATTCAAACACTTCCAAGATTCTTGACCAGCTTTGTCATGAGCTTTAGGAGTTGATAACACATCTCATTCTAATAGTCAGTTTGAAGCTTCTTGTTAAGCATCTCTGTGATTGTTGCAGGTGTAAGAGGGTACTTTTTCTCTACCAGCATAAAGGTATGCATGTTTTGAAATCTCACAAAATGCACTCTGGTTTAAACATCTGGTTCAAACATCACCTTTAGATCTCCTAAACTGTCACTTTATAACCTTGTAGATTTCTCCATACTTCACTTTCCACATCTGGTTCAAACATCACCTTCAGATCTCCCCACAACACTCTCTCATAATCCTCCTCTGGCCTTCTTAACCCATGCTTTGCTTTGACCAACTTCCAGAGAGTTTCTAAGTCTTCTCTATCAATACCCTGAAGCATCTGAATCATTGATGAATACCTTTTTGAGCTTCCATCAGCCTTTATCAATTTAAAGTATCCCATCTTTCCTTCTTTATCAATCTTGTATTCAACAATCATTGGAGGCTTAGTGGCTAGAGGTATAGAATCAATTGCTACCTCATCATCTTAAACAATCTCCATATGCTTTTTCATCTCTTCCTCCTCCTGATCATCATCACCCTTTTGCTTCTTAGCCTTTTCCTACTCTAATTCATCACCTGCTCTTTTAGAACTGCTTTCTTGTGATGTATCTATTTTAGCTTTATTTGAGCCTTCTTTCATTTCAGTATCCATATCAACAAACATATTTACCCTTGTCATTTCTTTATCAAATAACTTCTAAATTTTGTTAAATGACTTGTTCTTTAACTGACTGTGCTTGTATTCACCCATGTGTTTCAGATAAGTTGACATTATACTTTTCTTTTGTGTTTTAGTGGGTGGTTTGTTCCTTTTTTATTTAGCTCTTAATGCTGCAAAATGTTTCTTTCTCTTCTCCAAGAGATCTACAAACAATCTTGCCTTCTCTTCATCTGTCAATTCATCTTGCTCTCTTGTTTACAGTCTTTCTGCCAGCAACCTATCATCCTCTATCATGCATCTGTGTAATCCCAGATATCAATAAGGCTATGGTGGGCTCCTCTTCCTTTTGTCTTGCAAGCCTCTCTCTTCTATCTAATTCAGCTTGTAGGTTGGGCTTTAAATTTCTAGAACTTCTTCATCAGGGTTTGCAATTTTTGATCTTTCCTTTTCAAAGGTTTTTCCAGCTCAACCATTATTGCCTTGCCTTTGGACTTGCCTTGGAAAGTTGTGATGCTTGTGAAGGTTATGATGTAGTTTTGAATTCACTGGTCTCTTGAACTACAACCCCTCATCCTTGGGTCTTGTATGTTTAGTTGTAAGTTGTTGTAGAGCAGTAGTTTGTAAACAGCTTTGGGTTAGCTGCTTGAGATCTGCATTAGAGGTCTGAGCCAGAGTCAACTCATCAATAGTTGTTGTTGGAGCACTGGAAGTAGTAACTTCAACATTACCAGTAATAACTACTTCACCAGCAGTAGTAACTAGATCAGTAACACTAACTTCCTTTTCAACAACTTCTTTTTCAGCAACAACTTCTTTACCTTGTAAATCATCTTGTACATCAAACAACATCTCTTCATCATTTCTTTCTTGAGTCTCATCAATCAAGGTCACTTCTGCATCAGCATCAAGATCAGCTATTCCCCTGTTTGGATGCATCCTCCTAAGCACCCAAACTGACATCATTAGATGATTCTACCCTGCTAGCTGAACCAACCTTCCTTAACCTTTTGAGCCCTGAAGTTATTGACTTCTTTCTCTTTTCTAACTGCTTGACTCTCTTCTTTAAACTAGCAATCTCCTTTGCTTGAGCAGTCTTTGCTTTCTCCAAATCAAGAACCTTCTCTTGTAAACTGGTACATAAACTCATCAATTCAGTTAGTTGCAGTCTATCCTCACCCCTTTGAGGTGGATCATTGGAAGGGGTAGATACATGTTCCTCATTAGTAGCCTCATCAAGGATAGGCTTTGTAGGACCATTGTCCTTCCTTTGTTTTCTTCTGGACTAATGGTTGAGTAATAATGGGTATGAAATGGGAATCAGTAGAAGCAGCTGAATCTTCACCCATATCTTCTGGAGCTTGAACCATCATTGTTTTGGAAAAGAGGTGTAACCTTACCAGAAAAACCCTTTCCTGGTCTTTTCATGTTAGCAAACACCTTCTTGGTGTGGGAAGGGGAAACATAAATCCCTTTTTGAAGGAATGACCAAACAAAAATGTACTTGGAAAAGTTAAATTTTTTGTTTGTTGCAAGACAGATGATAGCAGATGCCATAGTGCTACTAAATTCATTCCAGGCTGTAGTCTTAGCACTAAGGCATTGCAGTATGGTATGGATAAGAAATTTCCATTGGTATGACAATAAGCTTTATAGAAAAGTCGAGCTTTTGTGGTAAGAATTTCATACCTCATCATTCCCAGTTCTGCAAAAATGGTATCAGTAGTAACAAAAATGTGTTCCTTCAGCATCTTCTAACTTAAGATCACTTCTTATACTTGTCTCAGTGATGATCACCTTCTTCTTATCAACTAGGGCTTGTATTTGACATTCCTCATTAACTGTCTTAACCTTGGCAGTTGACCAGAACTGTTCAATACATGTAGTATAGATGGTGTTATTGTGGTGAACATGAGGTCATCCCTGACATTGTGCCAAAACATCTTGTTTCTCCTTGGTATTGCCTGATCCTTTGCCAAGAAGTTGTCTACAATGATTTTGGTGAAGCGTGGATAATACATGTCATTATTCGTTTTAGAATTCTTGTTCTCCACTTGATACACTAAGTCTTCCCACAGCAAGTAGACATAGTCAACATTCTTGTTATGATACATTCCCCAAAGGATTTGAGCTCGTGACAGGCGAAGACTTTCCAGAGCAGTAGTTTTTCCATTGAGACACTTATTGATGATAGCAGCAAATGATCTCCATGGTTGATGCAAGTGATTAACATTGACATCAGATAAGACCTTTATCTCACTAGTGTGTCCAAGATCTCTAATGAAAGAGAGTATCTCTTCTTCAAATGGAGGATCTTCAAATTACTAGCCTGGGAGTTTAGGGCAAATCTTGAACATATCTCTTAAGTTTTCAACATTAACAGTATGGCTTTTGCCATTCATCTTTAACCGGAGTGAGAAATGATATTTGGTGACAGTAGCCCAAAACTCTTGCATGTAAATTTCTAGAACATCAGCAGATACCTCAAATGCGTTATAGAAAGGAGTGAGCTTCAAAGAATCTAATGCCACTTGAATGGTTATGAAGAATACAAGTAATCTTTGATATGAGATGGGAAGGAACTTAGTGAGAGAGGGTGGAAGGAAGGATGTATTCTAGAGAGAGAAAGTAAGAAACATGCAATGAATTAATGAAATAAGAATACAAAACCAACCAACACCCTCTCCAAGGCATGGAGAGGGTATTTATACTACAATATTGGTCGGCCATAGGCCTTGGGAGGCTTTTCATGGGACTTTAGGCCATATTAGCTTATCATACTAGACATTGACTAACTACGGGCTTTGACTAGTTAATATTGGAAGTGACCGAGACTTTTCTTGATCCTAACAATCTCCCCCTAAGGGAGGTCACTCCAATTTACAAAAAATTAATCCTAGCATACTATGCTTTATCTTTAGTCTTCACTCATAAACTTCATGTCTTTTTATCTTGTGAATATGTTGTAGTGTCTTTTGACTTTAGGCACGAGCTTGTTCCTTTATCTTGACTTGTAAGCGAAGTTGTGATCTTGAACACTTTGAGATCATTAACCAAGCATAATCTCGTTTCTCCATCTAGTGACTTTTCCATCTTATGAACTTGTGACTTCTGGACCGACATGCTCATACTTTTCTTGATTTGTTGACTTGAAAAGCTTTAATATTGCGTCTTTCTTGAAATTCTTTAACTTTAACACTTCGTCACTTCGAGAAAGACGTTCGATATCAGAGTGACGGAAACTTCTTTGAAATTCTTTGACTTTAATACTTTGTCACTTCAAGAAAGACGTACGGTATCAGAGTAGCGGAAGTCTTGAAACATGTACTTGAGCTTTCATGATGTCTTTATGTTTGTCGGTCTGGTATGAGCATGTGGCTATGAATCTTGTGAGTCAGCGGGAAACAGGTACCTTCACCACCATCTTTAAGTTTCCTGCAATAAAACAACTAGCAATAAAGTAGGGGGACGAATATGGCTTTGTCATTCGCCCGTGTTTGGTTGGAGTAACCTTCGAATCCGTAAGGATCGACCTGTGATCAGGTAGATTCAATTTAATAAGAATCTCCTTGACAGGATTTCCAGCTGAAGTATAGAATCTTTCTAACACATGTGTATTAGATTCATCAAACTCAGCATGTTCTCATTATCAGAATATCTCAAAGCAGACAACACGATAAGAGTGAACCAACGAGTTACTATCTCACCGATTGAAGTAAAAAAAAAAATGATTTGAAAATCAATCGACGTGTCACTTGCTAAAGTGGTTTTGTGACACGTCGAGAGTGTTAATCATTTCAAAATTCATCATCAATCGTCAATTCATTACTTGGAACAAGTTTAATTCTTATAGAATCGCACCATCGTTTCTTTCTAGTTGTCACAAGTTTGATTTGTAGAGAATCGCACAAGTCACCTACCATGAGCTTGTTTGATGTTGGCTCAAGCAGGATTTCCATCTTCATTGTGAATGATATCACTCAGATGTTCTGGCAAAATCACAAGGATAATGCAAAGGACTCTTAGTATATATCTTGTTATTCACATTGTGTGACTTAACAGATTTAATTTGACAAGTGTCCTAATGAGATTTATGGATGATCTCTTTTTGGCTCTAGACTCAATAGTGCACTTTGATTTTAGTGATCGGAGGCTGGAGCTGAGTGCCACCTTTTCAATATCAACTAACTCAGAGTGAGAGAGTTGATAGAAATGTGTGAATCTCCATGAGTTTTGAAACAAAGTCTTTTGAGAGACCTTGAGTGGCTAGGGAGGGTTGTGCATAGCGTCACTGGGTCCATGACAGTCTTTAATGTCAGACAACACCTTAATGTTTCCGACAATTTATGTATTGACCCGGTTTCTGCCTAAATGTATGGAGGGCTTCTTTCTTTGCACCCTTTATCCTTACATTTCTTTTTCATTCTTCAACCCCTTCAATGCTTACCGAGACTTCATAGCTAGCACCTTGTTGGGTTTGTTCCAGTGTTAGCTCCATCTCAGTCGGCATTATTCCATTTTCTCACTTTTTCTCCTTTTATCATACCTAAGGACTTCTACACTACCTAGTGGATAACCCTGGGTAGATCCCTCCGGTTCTGGCTGGATCATGGGATTTGAATACCTATACCTAACCACCTTATAACTCCATAAATTAAAGTACATGGTCGGTCTTTTGAGTATTCCATCACGATCAGAACCAAAATCATTGAAAAGTTCAATCAAAGTGTTTGCTATAAATATCAAAAGATTTACACTTTGAGAGTTTTTCATCATCACTAAAAGCTCCCCCTTAACATGTGCATCGCAATTGTAGTACATGCTAAGAGTTGGAGTGCATTGAATCCATTTTATATTCAATCACATTTCAATACAGATTAGATGCAGTTTAATCACATTTTCTCCCCTTATCCAAAATTTTAAATCCTTGATATTTTGGATATTAATTGATTAAACGTTCGGGGACAAAATGTTACATAATATCTAATAGGAACATTTTAATGCTCCCCCTCAATATTTGAGGGTTTATAAGACAGTGCTGAGTACAATAATTTGAGAAAATTTTAATTTAATAAGAAATTCTTAAAAATTTTGTACTTGAGCACTCCTTATTATCACCATAAGTCTACACTAATTAATTACATATTCACATGTTTATTATATACGAAGATTTGACCTGAATGATGAGAACATCATATGGTCCTTTATAGCAGCCGTAGGTCTCCTTCGTATAATCTCCCACCAACAACCTTTTCTAAGCTCCTCATTAACCTTCTTTCTTTCATGAGGTTTTTAATATGATCTTTCTCTGTTCAAGCACTCTTCGACATTGCTTCAACTTTCTTTCCAAGTTACGAAAGTCTTTGCTTCAAACTTCGAGTATGAAACAGATTCAAATACATATGTAACTTGAGCTTGTGTGGTTGGCGATGTCGGTGTTGATGTTGTCTTAGCTTCCCCCTAAACCAGCGATCCTTTCTTAAGTAGATTCAAAACTTTCTTGCAAGCTGCATCAAGCAGTTTTGATGTATAAAGCCCAAATATCCAAAGTACACAATTAACCCTTTCAAGAGTTTGTTACCGCAACACCAAAGTCAATTAACTCCCGGATGAGCGCATTTCTCTCTTCAGGATAGTTATGATATAAATTGTAACACCAAAGTCAACTAAGTCCCGGATGTCACAATTATTCCCTCCAAGTAGTCGAAATGAAAACACCTCAGTCAACTAAGTCCTAAATGTACTCATTTCTTTCTGCAGAATACTGACTACCTTAAGGAATCATCATACCTATGTCTACATCTTCTATCAAATATATCTACTTCTTTTAAGAATAAGCTTAGAGATTGACCGGTCGGGTAGAACATTAATTGAATCAGAAGGAACTCTTCTCACGTTTTAAATAATTATATTCCCAACACTTCCCCCTAGGGACTCAAATGAGCATACTGACTAATGACGAGATGTCTCTTCCACCATGAGATTGAATTAGTGCACCCGAAAGATTCAAAAAGGCCTAAAATTAAAAGAAGCTAACCTCAAAAGACAAAAGAAGCTAACCGCCAAAGAAGGCCAAGGAAACTATCAGGTATACATCTACTCCTTCCCCCTTGCTAGTTTTGACACGTCAAAATCAGCAAAACTTTGTACGCACACATACTCGAGATCGTGTTTTAAGAATATATAAGCTTAGATCTATCACGTGAGAATCAACTTCAAGGCATTTAAAACTATGAAAGTATTTCCAAGCATTCCTAAGTATTTTACAACCTATGAGGTGTTGGCAATATTGATCGTCTGTAGTTTAAAGCCTGAATTCACTAAGTCTCAAATTGCAAATAAGTCCATAAAGATTTAAACAAATGACATCTAAAGCTCTTGTAGTTAATATAAATTAACTCCCTTTGAAATTATTATCCATTATTATCTAAAATTTTATCCGTTTATTCCATGACTTATTTTGAAAGACTATTTTAAAAGATTATTGGATGACACTTTCTCCCCCTCAAATAATGACCATTTTCTATTTAAAGAGCTGTTGTCATTGTTTGAGTGGTCGAATTGTCTTTGAAAATATTTTTGTGATTACTGAAAACACTGATTCGGAGGGTTCTTCATCTTTGTCTTGATCATCATATCCTCGCTTTAGAGTCACAACCTCACCATATGAGGTTAAGATGTCTTTGTCTAAGTTGTATGATTCAATCAATGCGTTGTAGAGATTCTTCTGAACGTCTGATATGTTTATTGATTTATTTTCTTTAATTTTGTCGATGAGAATTTTCTTTAACTCGAACTCTGTGAGAGATGCTGCTGTAGCGTAAAAAGACTGAGGTTGATTAGATGATCTAGCCAATACTTCAGCTCCACAGAGTTTCTGTGGACATACTTCTCAACCTTTTAGCCATGATCTTGGATACTTGAGCTTCAATTGACCTTGAATTAATGTTCTTAATGTTTAAGTCATCCGTTTAAGAAAACTCATCATTCTCGGCTTGAGCTTCTTCTCTGAGCTTGTTTGAATTTAGCTGAACAGCCACATTCACTTCATCTTTCATCTTGGACGTAAGGTAATTATCAACAATGCTTGGAATAGATGATACAACTTTAGCAAAGTGATTGGTTTATTTGAGTTCAGACAGTTTAATCTCAAATTAGTTACATTCGTATCAAAGCAGAATAAGGATGCCAATTTTGGAATTTCTGGCACAGTTGGTTTCACATTTATATCTATTTTTAAAATATTTTTTATACCCCCCCCCCCCCCCCCCCCCCACCCCCCCCCCCCCCCCCCCCCCCCCCCCCCCCCCCCCCCCAAAAAAAATTCTTTTTTTTTTTTTTTTTTTCGTTGGAATTGTTGTTGTTGTTGTGGGATCATGTGTTTGTTGTTGAGGTTAAATGATTGGAATGGGTGATTGAGATATTGTAGTGTCAGAAGAAGGTGTCTCAGTAGTGGCAGAAACTGAAACATTGACAGAAATATCTGATTAAACTTTTGAATTTAAAATCGAGTCAATACATGTATTTGGAGGAGGGGATTGATGATCTTAGTTACCAAATTTGATGAAACGAGGAGCTTTTGTTGTTTGCACTACTGGACGTCAGTAGTTAATGTTCACGTGTACCTTCTCACGTCTCTTGATTATTTTGAGCTTCGTCATTTCAGCATCTACTTCGTTTTAGGTTGATATTCAAGTCTCCATACAGTTCCTTATCTTCTTTATCTTCTTGTTCTCCTCCCATTGTATCATCATCCTATTGATTTTCATCTTCCTCCGCGAGTTCATAATCAGGTGGTGTTGAAACTTTCTGATCAAAGGTTACGTCATCATCATCATCATCTGCTTTTTCTTCTTCTTTTTCTTTTTCTTGATCATCTGCTATGTATGTTGATAAGTTTGGGTGAACAAAATCATCTCCTTCATCATCTGATTCAGTTCTTTGGCTGTCATTCTCTTGATCATCGTCTTCATCATCATTATCATCATTGTCATCATCACTGTCATGCTCCTCATCTTCTTTCTCATCCTCTCCTTGAATGAAAGTCTAGGATTCTTCTTCACTCTCTGATCTATATTCTGGTACATCGGGAACCTCTGGTTTGTCACCAGCTCCTTCATTTGTACCAGATCCGGTTTGTTGTTGCTCATCAGGAACCTTTGACATAATGTCAACTCCATCACCTGAGCCACTTGCGTGAGAGATATGGAATTCTTTCAAGCTTCTCTTAGTTGCCAACTTCATTTGTTCTGTTTATAATAATGCAACTTCAGATAGTACTGTTAAACCTTTTAACTTTGTTGTAGCAGGCTTATCTCCTTTAGCTGAAGTCTTGATTCTTTTACCTTTGGAAGCTTGAGAAGGCTTTGTCTTTGGAGATGATTCAGAGTCAGTCTTTTTCTTTGTAGCTTTTGACTTGGGAGCCTTTTCACCAGTAGCATAAGCACGGTAAGTCTTGAAAGCTTCGGACTCTAACATGGCTTGATTGGTCAAGTGCTAAGGGAGAATAGCACCGTATTCTTGTGTGTCCTTATGTTTTGAAATGACTCTTATGGTGGTGAACATAAAGTCATCCCTGGCATAATGCCAAAACATCTTGTTTCTCCTTGTAATCGCTTGATCCTTTGCTATAAAGTAGTCAACAATGACTTTGGTGAAACGTGTATAATACATGTCATTGTTCTTTTTAGAATTCTTGTTCTCCACTTGAAATACCAAGTCTTCCCACAGTAGATAGACATAGTCAACCTGCTTGCTGTGATACATGCCCTAAAGAAATTGAGCACGTGAGAGGCGAAGACTTTCCAAAGAAGTAGTCTTTTCACTTAGACACTTGTTAATTATGGCAGCAAATGATCTCCAAGGTTGATTCATGTGGTTGACATTGACATCAGATAAAAACTTGATTTCACTAGTGTGACTAAGATCTCTGATAAAAGATATAATATCCTCTTCAAGTGGAGGTTCTTCAAATTTAAGACCAGGGAGTTTGGGGCAAATTTTGAGCATATCTCTGAAGTTGTCAGCATTAACTGTGTGACTTTTGCCATCCAACTTGAAACGAAGTGACGAGTGATGTCTGGTGACAGTTACCCAGAATTCTTGCATGTATATCTCAGGAACATCAGCAGAGATCTCAAATGCATTGTAGAATGGAGTGAGTTTGAGAGCATCTAGCACCACTTGAAGAGTAGGTTCCTTGGATTTGAGATTTGAGCTCAGTCGGAGATTGCTTTTCCCTATCTTGAGACGGTGTTCAGGTGCGACAAGAGCATCATCCAACTCATTTTGCTGTTCTTTTATAGTGTTCATGATTCTGCTGAGATATGATCAATACAGTTTATGTACAATCAATGTTGTACAATGTACTATAGAGACCTATTTAGTGAGCATGTGAAGTTGATTCATGTTGTAATCGTTTCTTAGAAATTTGGAACATTAAGACTTTTTGCACTTATTAAGATCTATTCATTTAACGACGACAACTTAACTTAACTTGTTTAGAGTGAAAAATTAACCAATTTTAATTATCTCCCTAATTAAGATTTTTAAATCGCCTTTTAAAATGAAAATTTGATCTTAAGTGTTTTGGGTCTTTTAAACTTGTTGTTCAGTTCCTTAATGAGCTATTTGTTCGGTTCCTACTAGTCCTTAGTTGTTCGGTTCCTACTATCTATAAGTTGTTCGATTCCTTAATGAGATAGTTGTTCGGTTCCTACAAGGCTTAAGTTGTTCGGTTCCTACTACAAGGAGTTGTTCGGTTCCTAAGAACGAGAGTTGTTCGGTTCCTTTTACCTACGAGGTTGTTCGGTTCCTACTATTAATAGTTGTTCGGTTCCTTCTACCTAACAGGTTGTTCGGTTCCTACTATTAATAGTTGTTCGGTTCCTTCTACTCAGAAGGTTGTTCGGTTCCTTCTATCAACAGTTGTTTGGTTCCTTTTACATTATAGTTGTTCGGTTCCTACGACAGTGAGTTGTTTGGTTCCAATCAAGAGTGGGTTGTTCGGTTCCATTGATAATGAGTTGTTCGGTTCATTTTTAAGATTTCACAAACACGACTTAATATGCACTCAAACTCATTTGGACAACAATGTTAGCAAGGGAACAACACTTAGAAACATTAATCAACAACTTTTATACCATAAAAACAAGAACATATCACAAAACGAGCCCTTATACGCATTTTAGCACAAACATACAACGAACCACAAACAATGGAGTGAAATAATCAATCAAACATATTCAAGATTACTTAAAACAACATTCCCACACTAAACCCTTTAACATTTTACATTAACACACACCTAAATTTTTTAGCAAACAATCGAGTATAACTAATTCAAAAGTTAATGATACAAAAAAACTATATTAGACATATCTTCTACACTCCAACGCGATCATAACCCCTCAGTTAATTTAAAGATTTATACATCTTTGAATTTGATGAACCCTAATTTGAGAATTAGGGTTTTCGAGCTCAAATCTAAATGAAATCTTAATTACTTTGAGTTATGAGTTGTTTAGGAGGAGTAGAACGAGATTTTAATTATACCTTATGCTTGAAAACAACTCAAAATGATGCAATGAAGGTTGGCGATCGAACGAGTGAAAGGGAGAAATTTTTTTAAGTTTAGTGTGTATTTGTGTGTATAAAAGGACGGGTTGGGTGGAGTGATATAAAACAATTTTTGTTTTTGACACATTTAGCCCTTCTAGTTTGGATACCCTTTTATTTTGCATAGCAAAGTTTTATAAGGCATATACAAGATAAACAAATAACACAAATAGTCCCTAATGTTTATACTATCATACCTATAGACTTGATTTTGCAAAGTGGTCCCTAAACATATAAACACATAGCAATTAAGGCACACATAAGCTAAACTGAATTAACTTTCCTTAAAGAAATTTATTTCGTGATTGTTTAAAAAGCCTTTTCCTTTTAAGCACATTTTATTATGAAGAAGATATTTGACATTTACCCCCCCTCAAACACTGACCCGTTTTCTATTTTAATGAGTTATGGTCGTTGTTGAGATGACGAATGTCTTGAATAAGAATTTTCTATGAAGCAAGGTTTTGTTTGTGAAAAACAACAAACACAAAAATATAAGATTTTCTTATTTTAACACAATAAGTCGCAAGACGCGTACACTTATGGTAATATAGGAAGCACGGGTTATGATGCAAAGTAATCACAAGCCTTTGCATGGTCATAAAGTAGACCATGCCCGAGAATAAATTCCCGTTGAGAGGTCAAGTTTCCTTTTTGACGGAATACTTGCCTTTAAAATGATGTCCGGGTTACTATCTGAAATAATAGCAAGCCATTTGGCATGTTTTGAAAACATTTGTAACTTCTGCTCGAACTTCATTTACAGCCTCGTATCATTATTGAATGACATTTCTAAGACCGTAAATGTTATCGATTTTCAGAAGACATGCCTTTATTACCTCTTTTTATATTTTTTCATTTTTTAATTTTTTCTTTGGTTTTATAGATTTTATATTTTTGTATTTTGTTTTTATAAAAGTTTTCTAAAAATGAAAAATCTTTTTGGTTTTTATGGTTTTATGTATATACATATGATACAGGATATGTGAATAGGTACCACCACTATTCATCAACTTCATCTGCCAATTGTTTCAGAGTCTCCGGCGTAAAACTCCGCATTCCCAGCTTGTTGATCAGAAATTCAATTCTTTCTCGGCCAAGAGCTTTAGTGAAGATGTCCGCCAGTTGATACTCCGTATTGACAAAGTAAAGTTCGATCACCCCATTCTCAACATGCTCCTTGATAAAGTGAAATCTGATGTCTATATGCTTTGATCTGGAATGTTGAACGTTGTTGCAGCATAAGGCAATAGCGCTTTTGTTATCACAGTACATTGGAATTTTGTTGAAACCAAAGCCATAGTCGGTAAGCTGTGATCTCATCCAAAGGATTTGAGCACAACAGCCGGACAAAGCAATATATTCAGCTTCCGTACTGGATATCGCAGCGCTTTTCTGCCTTTTTGATGACCAACTGATAAGTCTATCTCCCAAAAATTGCATACTACCAGATGTGCTACGGCGTGTATCTTGACAACCAGCATGATCCGCATCTGCAAATGCTGTTAGAGCAATCGAAGAATCCTTCGGATACCATAGTCCCCGATTAACGGTTCCTTTTAGATATCGAAAGATCCTTTTTACTGCATTTAAGTGCTTTTCGGTAGGCCGAGCCTGATACCGGGCACACATGCATATAGCAAATTATAGGTCAGGTCTACTGGCTATGAGATAAAGGAGGGTGCCTATCATACCATGATAGTGTGACGGATCAACGGCTTTCCCTTCTTTATCCTCATCCAGTTTGGATTTCTCCACCATGGGAGTATCCACTGGGTCACAAGAGTCAAAACCGTATTTCTTTAAGGATTCAAGGGCATATTTTGACTGGTTAATAAAGATGCCTCTGGGACTTTGAGAAATCTGTAGTCCTAAGAAAAATAAGATTTTGCCCATCATTGACATCTTAAATTTTGAACACATGATTTTAGAAAATAGGTCACAAAGTTCAGGTGTAGATGCAGCAAAGATGATATCATCGACATATATTTGTACCAAAAGTAGTTCCTTGCCGTCTCTGCGTATGAACAATGTGGGATCCACTGAACCTTTGGAGAAGTCTTGGGATATCAGGAACGAAGACAACATGTCATACCACGTGCGTGGAGCTTGTTTCAACCCATAAAGAGCTTTCTTAAGCTTGTACACGTGATTTGGTTTATCTTTATCCACAAATCCATCCGGCTGGCTAACATAAACTTCTTCTCGCAGATTACCATTCAGAAACGCAGTCTCCACATCCATTTGGTAGACGACCATGTTCATATGAGCAACAAACGCGAAAAAAATCCTTATAGCCTCTAATCTTGCAACCAGAGCAAAAGACTCTTCAAAATTAATTCCCTCCTCTTGACGGTAACCACGAGCCACTAACTGAGCTTTATTCTTTAGTATACCTCCCAGTTCGTCTAGTTTCACTTTATAGACCCACTTTAAAGTAATAACCATAACTTTATCTGGTCGGGGTACGAGCTCCCATACTTTAAGTCGTTCGAACTCATTGAGTTCTTCTTGCATTGCTTCAATCTAACAGGCTTGAGTCAAAGCATCTTTATACTTCTTGGGTTCATCAGCAGTGAGGAAAGCATCGTAGTAACAGAAAAGAGCTTGCTCATGTAATTGCAGCCGTGTGAAAACTGGTCTAGCGAGTTCACCGATTATATTTTTAAGTGGATGATCCTTAGTCCATTTGTTATTGTGTTCAGAAATTTGGTGATCGGGATGCACAATTGTATGAATAGAATCCGACGATAAGGATTGATAAGAAGAAACTTCTAGAATTGGGATACTAAAGTACGGATCATTACCCATATGTGCAACTTTAATATCATGATTGTCTTCTTCAACATCATTAGGAATGACGGGAGGTTGGGTATCGGGTGTTGTTTGAGAGTTACTCGGTGATGGTGCATCTTGGTGAACTGTAGTTGAGGAAGGTGAACCGGTTGATACAGCGGGTACTGGAGCTGCTACTTCATCAATTAAAGCAACGACTTCAGGGGTTGGGTGATCAACACTAGGTGGGGGATTGAGTAATTCATCGAACAACGATTGAAACAACATATCTTAGTCAGTTCTCGAAGGTAGTACAAACGGTGTTGAAAGAGGAGGGTTTGGCACGAGTCCTGAACTGATTGTTGCAGGAGTCATTTCATAAAGTGCGGGTCCTGAACTGTGGTGTTCAGAAGCCATCGCAGTCAGCTCATCAAAATCTACATGAATTGTCTCAATGATTCGTCTGGTACGTCGGTTGTAAATTCGAAATGCTTTCTTCGTGGGTGCATAACCAATGAAAATACCAATATCAGCCTTTGGTTGTAACTTGCCTAAATTCTCACTATCATTCGTTGGATAGCAGAGTGCACCAAATACATGGAAGAAAGATAAGTCGGGAAGTTTGTCATGTAAAAGCTCATATGGTGTTTTGCCGTGACGAAGGCGTATGATGGAACGATTTTGGGTGTAGCATGCGGTAGCCACTACTTCAGCCCATAGAAATAACGGAGCTTTTGCATAAATCAACATTGTGTGAACAACTTCAATTAGCGTACGATTCCATCTTTCAACGACACCATTTTGCTATGGAGAGCGAGCTACAGATGTTTCGAGAGAGATACCAACCTTCTCATAATATTCACGTAACGTTTGATTAACAAATTCAGTTCCATTATCTATTCTGATGCGTCAGACAGGTACTTTAAGTCGTAGTTGGATCATCTTGAGAAACTTGATTATGAAATCTGGAGCTTCATCTTTTGACCTTAAGAACTTAACCCATGTGAATCGTGAGTAATCATCGACAATGATGAGGATGTACTTCTTTCCATTAACACTTGTGACACGCATTGGTCCACAAAGATCCATGTGTAACAAATAGAGTTTTTCTTGATTGGTGTCTTCAGATTTAGGTTTGTGGGGTTTCTTCTTGCTCTTACCCATGGCACATACATAACACATATGGTCCTTTTCAAATTTAAGCTTAGGGAGACCTCGAACAAGACCATGTCTAGCTAAATAGTTGATTGCACCAAAGTTTAGATGAGACAAACGTCGGTGCCATATCCAGGACTTATTCTTTGAGGCCTTTGACAAGAGACATATGGGAGAGGACGTCATCATGTCTCTAAGAGACAGAGTATACAGATTGTTGCCTCAAGATCCAGTCAATAAATCAACACCTTCTAAATTACGAATGAAGCAGGTGTGTTGACGAAAAACAACCTCAAGGTTCAAATCACAAAACTGCCCAACGGAGAATAAGTTGTGTCCAAGTCCTTCCACATAGTAAACCCTTGATATCGTAACATTCCCAATCTAATAATCACCATATCCCAAAATCTTTGCCACATGATCATTTCTGAATTTGACCGTTCCCAAAAATTTGTTGACGAAATTAGTGAGCTAAGAGCGATCTCTGGTCATATGCTTGGAGCAGCCGGAGTCCAAATACCATAGGACAATTTGGACGACCTGCATTCATTAAGAGAAGAAGATGGAACATCAGAAATTATGGATCCCCAAGATTTACTGGGTTCCTTTTTGTTAGCAGATACAGATTGAAGAACCTCAGATTTGCTAATAGGAACATTAGTTTTAGAGTTCCTAGGTTTCCGTGAATAGACCAATGTTACAGCAGGTTTAGATGTTTCATTATCTAGAACAACTAGTTTCCTAAGGGGCGCTTCAGTGGTAGTGGTAATCTTATTTAAAGGGGACGCATTTCCTACGATAGTGAAGGTCCGACTAGTAGGTCTCTAAATATATCCAATAGTTGTAAACATCTTTCCTGTTGGTTTCCAAACTTTTCTCTTTGTTTGTTTCTTAGCAGATTTAGATTTTGCACGAGCATTCACATTATTGATATAATCAAGAACACACAAATCATGATTATCAGAAAGCATGCAACCATTACACTTAACACATTTAAGTTCAGAATTAGCATTAAGCTTGGAATGCTGCACATGAGCAGTTCCTTTAGGTGCAACAACATGATCTTTATTTTTCAAACTAGATTTAACTTTCCTAGGGTGGGCTTCTACTTTATTCTTCTGAGTACTACTTTGTGTTTGCTGAATCTTATCTTTCTTTGTATTGCCTGAGGGCTGTGATCCGCTAGCACTAGTAGATGGTTTTACTCCTGTAGAAGACAACATAGGTTTGTTAGAAGCTGGGTTTGATGTAGAGGTCCTTTTTGGGATTGTGTTTCTTGATGATGTGACGGGCTCAGTGAATCTAACCTTTTTGTTTTTGTTCATTGGGGTCACAACCACTAATTGTTCTCCAGAATTGTTGAGACTAGGGCAGGTTTTACTGATATTTGTAAGCAACTCCTGAATTAGTTTAGTATACTTACAGGCAGATTCTAGGGTTGGGTCTAGGGGATAATGTGCTTTAATATGATCGACTAGATCCCTAAGAACTGCAACTTCTTCCTGAGTGTGCTTAATATAGGCAGAGTGAGCTGACCTTTTGTTCAACAATTTAGGGGTTATTGGTTCTGTATTAATCTTTGGATCACTAGGGTGATGTGTAACTTCATTACTAGCTAAATCTTTTCCTTTGAGTTTCCTCAATTCATCCTTGAGAGTTGTAATTACCAAAACCTTTTCCTAAAGACAAACATTTAAATCAGAAATTTCCACCGACTTTAGATTGACTTGATTAGTTAAGTCAGTACATTGTTCTTTTGATCGAACACGTGCTGGTTTAATCGAGTCATAAAGTTGCTTATAGGTCTGTTTCAAATGCTCATTCTCAGCAATAAGCTTTGTCACCCTATGATCCAATTCAATATTTATGGTTTCAATCTCTTCTAAGTCCTATTTGATCTTATCCTTATCCATATTTCCACTGAGAGATTTAATTCTCTCTTTCAACTTCTTTATGACCATGTCTTTCTCTTGGGACTGAACTTTCAATTCATTTAATTCAAACAATTGATCAAAACTTGGAGCACTTTAATTTGAAATAGAATTGTCCCTTTGAAAAATTTCCTGATTAAGTTGAGTATCAACTTCTAACGAAATGCAATGTTTTTCAAGAGTGGTAAACCTTTTGAACAGTTTATCGTAAATGACATTTCACATCTCGTATCCTTTTAAATTTCACCTGCTACTTTCAATACATGATTCAATACTCAAAAGTCAAGGATAGTGTACACTTTATAAAATAGTAATAGGAAAGAGTTAATTATGACAAATAGTATCATGAAATATCACTATTAACATATTCATCAATAGTATGTGTAAATAATGCCCCTTCACATGCAATTGAAAGTCTCAGTAACCAAGCCGATACTAGTGGTATAAATTAGATGCCATGCACACTCCCTTCTAGCACAACTTATTCACGAAAAACAAGTGAGAGTGAAGAAGGTTTGAGTTAGGGTTCCCGTTAGGATCGAGGGCTGAGAGACGTTGGTATAAAAAGGGGTAGTAACCAAAGGTGGTTCGAGTTCCTTATCACCATTACTCTCCTCATCGTCTAGCAAGCTTGGACCTCGGTAAGTCGCCCTCGTAGCTTAACGTCTAACTTTATCATGTTATTTACATTATAGTCTAACGAGTAGTTTTGCATGACTAAGACACGACACACATGGTAAAACCCATGCATGATCCGTGTGAACATGCGCATGCCAAACCCTTTCGTCATACCATGCATGAAATATCGACGCGTAGGAAAACTAGTGTGAACATATCATTTACGAAAATGAATAACGAACCAAGGCAATTTATAAAAAGTTTAAACATGTACGTTGGCTCACTGGGGGTGAATAGACGCTAGGATTATACGTGGTATACATGGGACTTAGATGTGTGGCCTCGGTAGGATACCTTTGGACGTAACATAATGACATGGGACAAACCACAACGAGCCTTTTGCTCTCTGATTTGGAACATCACAGACCCCGATGAAGGCAAGCAAGTAGTGCTCGTTGGTTCGCATGCAGGCCTCGTGAACACTTGACACCATGAGGCGTACCATACTTGTACCCAAACGTGACACAGTGGGACTGTTACCACTGTTGAAACCATGGGTTTCGCAGCAGGCTACTGCCACTGTCGCAGCCATTTGGGCTGGGAAAAACACAACCCTATCCTTAGTTACGACCCTTGTCTATCTTATAACTAATTTTATAGAGTAGAGCCATGCGAATGAACAAGAAAACCTAGTTGTAAATATTAAAGGGTGTAACACCCTCAAATCTGAGTATGCAGCGGAATGTTGAATATCCGAAGGCGTTACATTATTGGGTCAATAGCACAAGATCAGAGAACGACTACTAAACGTGTCGTTTGAGAAAGATACATTGGATTAACAAAATACTTGTTTGTTACATAAGCTCATGGCTTCAACTGGTTCAACAAAAATAGATAAAGATTTCGGTTTATAACAATTGTCCCCAAAGTGTAATAAGACCCAAAATCTTAAGTGTTGACTCTTCAATTATTGACTCCCAATGTATCATCGCACCTCGTGCCTTATTGACCTGAAAAACATGCTTAAAACGTCAACATAAAGTTGGTGAATTCATAGGTTTATGTAAATCAATGGTAGGACCGCAAGATTTCCAAGTGTATGATTAAGCAACAGATGCAAACATCATAAAAAGTAATTACGTTTCCTAAGCTCATGACACCGAGGCTCGACGTATATGAATGCAATTATAAATTGCCAACTGGTGTCCGTGAATGATGTGCTAACCCTGCAACATCCCAAATTCGACATGGTATGCGTTCGTTCCCAGTGATAGCTAGTCACCCGAACGGGGATTGTCAATCCCTAATAGATCTATCCATAACATTCGCGCCCGCACAATGTAATTCCCAATCACATCTATGCAATTAACAGTTCATGATCATGGACATAAAGGGGTTATGGTAACTTAGGCAAACACGTAATCATGGCATAAAATGTACACTTGCGTCCAGTTTGTAAAACAAAGCATGTTCTCACCCCAAGGATGTAAATCATTTAAATAATTGTAAAGCATGGGGCTATGAACTCACCTTAGCCGGTAGTTCTCTGAATGATAACAAGTATCCAAGTAGGTAGTGGATCACACCGTTAAGTACCTAAGTAAGTACGGTCAAGTCTTAGTTTACACATTTAAACTAACGACTCATTGTATAAGCTAAATTCCATTTTTAGTTTATATATACCGTTATCACTTGTGTGGTGACACACAAGATCATTGCATTTATAAGTTCGATGGTTCTCGAGAGACGTGTATCATTGTTAATAAATATACATCATTTATTAACTTGTTATTAAAGCCGTTCGATGTCCGAACATCTTAGTGTTCGACCGTCGTGTAAGTGTTTCATCCGTTTCACTTTTGTTCTAACATACCCTTAAGTTCTTAGTTATTCCACTTTAGTCCCTAGGTTTATAAATATATACTTTTATATTTTAAACCCCCAAGTTTCATTAATTACATAAGTAGTCCTTCAAGTTTACAAAGTTGCTATTTATGTCTTTATAGTTACACTTCAATCCCTAGATTTCACAATGTTTCAAAAACGGTCCTTGTAGTTTTTGTATTTCGAAAAGTGACAAGGTTAACCCCTAAGTTTCGGAAATTGCATTATTAGTCCCTCGACTTGTGAAAATCGCATTTTCATCCCAATTAAATCCCGACAAGTGGCATTTGGCCTTATTTAGTCCAAATAAGCCAACAAAGCAACTTCGGCTTACAAATAAGCTATTCGGGCTTATTTTGGCTTAACGGGCCTTATTGGGCCCGTTAAGGTCCGTTTAGCTTTTTAAAGGTCCGTTATAGTTTTTATAAGTCTAAATGTTCACAATAAGTTCACGAGAGTCTGTTAAGCTTGAAATAAGCTCGGTGAGCTTATTGAAGCTTAATTCGAGCTTATTGGGCCCGTAAGCCCAATAGCTTGGCCCGATGTACCTTTTTATGTTTCTAGGCTTTCACTAGACCATATCCAACTTGTATTAAGCCTAATTAAACTGTTTATATTTCGGCTTATTTAAGATAAGCTAATAAGCTATTAAGAACTTCTGTTGGGCCGGTCTTGGGCCCGTTAAGGCTCGTTAAGGGTTCCGAGGAACTTCGTTGGGTCCATTAGGGTCCGATAAGTATACCGAGGTCCAATAAGCACTTAGGAGGTCCGTTGCTTATTTAGCTTATTCGATAAGCTAATAAGCTCACCGTTGGGCCTATTGGGCCCGGTATAAACCCGGTAAGAGTTCTAGGGGTTTGGCCTTAATCCCCTTGGGTCCAAAGACCTCTCTAGGATTTTTAGGAGGCTTATCGGTTGCATAAGCCCTCGAATAAGCTGTGAGAGCTTATTCGTGGCGTGTGGCTTATTCTTGTGGACTCGGCAATGGGCTTGAAGGCCCGTTAAGGGTTCGTTTGGTTCTACAAGAAATACGAAGGGTTCATCTAGGTTCCTAAGTCTATATTAAACTCATTAAGTCGTATAAGCACACGAATAAGCCGTTTAGGCTTATTGTGGCTTATGAGTTCGCATGGGGCTCGTGTTGGGCTCGCGGGTCCATTAAGGGCCCGTATGGTTTATTTGCATGTTAAATGGTTTCGATAATTCGTTTAGCACAAATCCAATGTGTTTAACATTTTCTAAGCGTGACCCGTAGCATGCAAATGTTTACTAATGTCGTATACATGTTCCCACACCATCTCGTTACGATTATAACAAAAGTTTACGTGTAGTTATTTATGTATGGCACCACACGACTTGCATCATTCGATGTCTATACAAAATAAACGAATGTTCGACATATAAATGAAACATACGCGACATGTGTGGCTAGTCATATATT
Source organism: Tanacetum coccineum (assembly GCA_026074375.1). Classification (NCBI taxonomy): domain Eukaryota; kingdom Viridiplantae; phylum Streptophyta; class Magnoliopsida; order Asterales; family Asteraceae; genus Tanacetum; species Tanacetum coccineum. The sequence goes on along the minus strand of BQNB010014058.1, from coordinate 38,082 downwards.
AAATTGACATAAGTAGAATCATTTAGACTTACAAGGGTCCTATAGCAACTTATGATGTGCGAGATGAACACCCCGACACCCAAACGTGTCTATAACTTCAAAGTTGTTGATACCCAAGCTTCCTAGGCTCGTATACACTCTTAACACCCTTATGTTTAATCTCAAGGGCTCCTTCGTGTTCCTTGGAGGAATGTGGGTCGAGTTTGGTTCGGCTTCAACGAATGACGAGTGATTTAGAGGGTAAGGAGGTTGTTTTAGCTTTGAGAGAGTTTAAGGGTTTGTGAAAATGTATTATGTGAGTTAGGGAGTGATATTTATAGGCAAGTGAGCTTAGTTACACCCTTTAGTCCTAAACCAAGCCAAACCGTGCCCTAGGAGGTGGTTTAGAGGACTTCTAGTTTGATCACACATGGTTTTGAGTTAAACCACTAAGTACAAGTATTAATGAGAGGATTTGTACAAGATCCTTGCTTAGCTAGGAAATCTTATGGGTTTGTGACCTTGTTTCTTGGTTACCCGCGACATCAAGAGAGGAAAAGGAGTAATAGGTTAATATCCATTGTGCCAAAGATCATTAGGGAACCATTAGGACATAAATTAATTACCTAACATATGTACATGTACCTTTTAGGATCATTAGGAAGATTTTTCTAGCTAATGTATCACCAAGGACGATTTGTTTATGGATTTCTTGTCCAAATTCGGGAACCATGTGATATTAATGCAAGACATTTGTTAATTCTTGTGTCTAGTCGTTTAATATGGGTATTGGTTTGAGTCTAGGTAAGTCTAGGTATTTCCGGGGTGCGTCCAAATGTATTTTATCGCGAAACGTAACCCTTTTACGTGACCAATAAAAATAAAATACGCAAAGTACATAATTATTCTCAAAATAATTATTCCTTACTTGTTTGATGCAAACCCTTAATTTATTTGGTGACCGTTTACATTCATTGATTATTTCTAGTCTACGCGGTTTAGCTCAAAAGTAAACATTAAAAGTAAACGCGTATCGGACTAAAATAAATAGTGATCATTAATATTGTCGTACAAAGACATGAAAATGAGAAATGTTACAGCAGCAAATCCTGCCTTTTAATCCAAAGAAAAAACGTAATTATATGTAGATTAATGAAAAGCCGAGAATTATACTTCCAATAAGGAACTCCACTCCAAAGACTTGGTATCATGATTGTGGATGCTCTATATATTATGTGTGTTTATAAGCACATGCTTACCCGCGCAAAGCAGCGGGTTCGGAGGCGAATGTTGTTTAACGATATTTGATTTTACGACTTTTGTTTGCGAATATTGTTTAACGATTTTTTTTATAATAAATGATAGTTTCTAGAGATTGCTATTATTAGTATTAATTAAAATAAAATTTTAGATTACGATATTAAATTGAAGGACTCTTATAAATCTACACATTTAAGTGTGTTGTCTAAATTTTCTAAGCTTTCATTTTAAGAAGATTTTAAATACATTATAATGTAGTATAGATATGTCACAATTTTCTTTGAAAGTTCATCAAAATAGAAACGTTTTGTCAAGTGGCGATTATTTGAATCTGATTAATAGAGCAACAAATCCGGATCCATAAAATCATGATAAAATATAAATAATAATAAACACACCCTTTGATATTAGAGGCCAAGCTATGGTAACGCCGTGCTCGACATTATGCCTAGCTGGCATCGGCGTTGCCGGCGTTATTATATCGCCCTACCAAAAAACGCAACGACGTTAAGCCGTGAGTTACCACATCAACGTATGCAGCAACGTCCAAAACAAAAAAATATAAAAAAAATCAAAGACATCATCCCAGCGGCTAGTAACGGGTATTTTTCAAAAGAAATATATTTTAAAACCCTTCACAATACAATATAAATACCCCTTTATACCATATATTATTTACACACAACCTAAAATCTTCCACACAAAATAACACATTCTTTCACAATGGATCCGAATTAAAGCGATGACGAACGTAATAATTTTTCCGAGGTCGATGACGAAACCGACATGTGGTTTATCATGCAAGCGTACGAGCATAACCAACGGTTGGAAGAAGAACAAAATCAACCTCGCTTAACCCGTAACCCGATCCATCGTGACCGTGAGGATGCCAAAAGACGTTTGATGGCCGACTATTTTGATGACTATTGCAAGTATCCATTATACTATTTTCGAAGAAGATATCGTATGAGCCGTAAACTATTTCTAGATATAGTCGAAGGTATTAAATCTTATACTGTCGATCCTCTTTCAAAGCATTTTAAATTCTTTACTCATCGACCCGATGCTACGGGTCGAATGAGTATGAGTGTTATTATGAAATGCACATCCTTCATAACATATGGCAATACACCCGATGCATTTGATGAATATTTACAAATGGGTGAGCATACCGCACATAATTGTCTAGATAATTTCAATAAGTTCATTATTGATTTGTACATGTCGAAGTATACAAGAAATCCAACATTGCCTGACGTTGAAAAGATATATGATGCACATGAGAATATTCATGGTTTTCCTGGAATGCTAGGATGCATTGATTGTATGCACTGGGAATGAAAAAATTGTCCAAAATCATGGTAGAGGCAATTCTGTAGGGTGATAAAAAAAATACCCAACTATTATGCTTGAACTTGTTGCTTCGCAAGATTTGTGGACGTGGCATGCGTTTTTTGGGGTGGCGGGTGAAAATAACGATATTAATGTTTTAGATAATTCTTCGTTATTTGACGACCTTCTTGATGACATAGCCCATGTAGCTCCGTTTGTGGTAAATGGTGGCGGGTTTGAAAAGGGATATTACTTGGCCGACGGAATTTACCCACAGTGGGCAACTTTCGTCAAATCATTCTCGGTCGCAAATGACGAGAAACATGGTTTTTTTAAAAGGCGACAAGAAAGTGCACGAAAGGATGTCGAACGTGCTATTGGTGTTCTCCAATGACGTTGGGGAATAATACAACAACCGGCACATCAATACCATGTCAACAGGATACGTAGAAGCATGTATTCTTGCATCATAATACATAACATGATTATAGAAGATCAAAAGATGGCGTTTAGTGACTGGAACGAAATGTATGCTAATCCGTCAAGAAATATGCAACGTACTTGGATTGAAAGATGCGATGTAAACGTAGAAAAGCTAAAAAATCATGGAATAAAGAAGTGCATCTTAGTCTTCAACGGAACCTTATTAAGCGTATTTGGCAACAACGTGAAGATCAGGATGAAGAAATTTAGTCGTCGGAGAGTATGTTTTTTATTTGTTTTTCGTATGTTTTTTAAGTATTGTAATTTGTATCTTTACTTAATGAAAGAAATGTTTTAGTTTGTTTAATTAAATTAAAAAGAAAAAAAAGTCGGTCTTAAAAAGGTGGTGTTATTGGGTGTTATGATTGTAAAGGTTTTTTTTTAGTGTTGATGTTAAAATCTTAAAGATGATGTAGCGGTATTATGGTACCTTAGCCTTTTGGTGTTATACGTACGTGTAACGTTCTATGTATCTCTTTACCATTTTATAAAAATCACCCCTTGCTAGTTGCTACTCTATTTAAGAACCAACCATGCATATTCATCCTTAGTTCCATACACTGATACAGATAGCTTAAAACATCCATTCTATATTCAACACTCACACTAACACATAAATATTGTAATGGCTTGTAAATCAGATCTTCCACATGTGTATCTAGTGACGTACCCAGCACAGGGCCATGTCAATCCATTTCTGAGACTTGCTAAGCTTCTAGCTTCAAAGGGTAAGCTTCTAGTTACCTTCTCTACGACCAAATCATTTGGAAAGAAAATGAAAGAAGCTGGAACCGATGTCTCGGGTGATCCTACCCCAATTGGCAACTGTGGTGGAATGATTCGGTTTGAGTTCCTTGATGATGGGTGCTCAGAAGACAGCGAACCCAACGATCTTGAGTCTCATTTGTCTATGCTTGAGACTCACGGAAAGAAAGCACTTACTACTATCCTTAAGGATCATGCTGAAGATGGTAGCCCGGTCTCTTGCCTTATCAACAACCCCTTTATGCCTTGGGTTTGTGAGTTAGCACAAGAGCTAAACATTAGTTCGGTGATGCTTTGGTTGCAATCGTGTGCTTGTTTTGCCTCTTATTACCATTACGGGAAGTCGGTTATACCTTTTCCAAGTGAGGAACAACCCGACATGGATGTTCAGATGCCGAACATGCCTTTGTTGAAATCGGACGAGATCCCAACTTTTTTACATCCTTCAACGACTTACCCGTTTTTGAGAACAGCCCTTATACGGCAGCTCAAGAGCTTGTCAAAAACGTTTTGTATACTGATGGAAACGTTTCAAGAACTTGAAGATGACTTGATCAAGTACATGTCTACAATATGCCCTATCCGACCCGTCGGTCCACTGTTCAAAAACCCTTTACTTGAAACGATCTCCAATATCTCTGGTGACATGAAAAAGGCAGACGATTGTCTAAAGTGGCTAGACTCAAAGAACCCTTCTTCGGTTGTTTATATATCGTTTGGAACTCTTGTAAGCTTTAGCCAAGAACAAATGAGCGAGCTAGCTTATGGTATTTTGAATTCGGGCCACTCATTTTTGTGGGCCTTGAGGAAGGGTGCCACTTTTACGGGTGAATCTGGCACCCTTCCTAAAGAATTTTTGGAGTCTGTGGGTGATAAAGGGATGATGGTGGAGTGGAGTCCACAAGCTGAAGTTTTATCGCACCCGGCAGTGTCTTGTTTCGTGAGTCATTGTGGGTGGAACTCGACTTTGGAGGCGTTGTCAAGCGGTGTTCCCGTGGTGGCATTTCCGGGGTGGGGTGATCAAGTGACGGATGCAAAGTACTTGGCTGATGAATGGAAGGTTGGGATTAGGCTGAGTAGGGGTCAGACTGAGAATAAAGTGATTGGGAGGAAGGAAGTGGAGATGTGCTTACGGGAGGCCACTAGTGGCGTAATGGTGGCCGAGATGAAAAGGAATGCTTTAAAGTGGAAGGAATTGGCGGAGGAAGCGGTGGCCGGAGGTGGTTCCTCGGATCGAAATATTCAAGAGTTTGTTGATGGGGTTAGGGCATCCACAATGGGCTTAGTTGGCATAGTGTAATGTCAGAAAAAATGTTACATGGCAGCGATCAATGCATTGTGGGTTCATCCATGTCATCACACGTATAAAACTCATGTCTCTCTGAACAACCGAACAATATATGTACTTGTTATCACTTTTAATAATAAATTATTGGATGTCCTTTTTAAATAATACAAGTGAGTGTGAGTTGAATTTAATATTGCAAGGTTAATAGATTGTATGCATTGTGGGTCTTTAATATAAAAAGGTGGTGTGTTTATGTGTCTCTCACTTGGCACTCTATTACACCCAAACTCATTCAATGCGTTGAGATGGCCTTAGATAATGATTTGCTAAAAAAAAAAGTAAATTACTTCGTCCGTCTTATTTTTATTATTTACGTTTTCTTTTTAAGATGTCCTAATTTATTTGACCACTACTAAAAATAGATAGAGAAATTTAATCAAGTTTACTATATTACCTTTATTTGAAATTATTATTACAAACATTAAAGAAGACTTTAATTAATTAACTAAGGGTAAAACTGTCATTCTGTCAAAAAGTAAAAAAGAGAAAGCAGTAATAAATGCACTTTTTCTTAAACTGTGTGTTTTTTGTCGGGAGAAAATAATTTTATGACGGAGGGAGTACTTAAATAAACCATCTGTATGCTCATTTTATCAAAATAAACTTTTTTCCAATGTTTTATCAAGATGAACTAAAAATGTCACTAATAGTGTGCGTGACTTTATAAATATAACCATTATTTCTTACACAACACGTACACATAATATCCTTTTAAAAGTGATAGCTAAGTTTCAATATAAATTCAACTAAATACAAACCATTGGTGAAACCATAATTTATAACTTATGCATTAAATTTTATATATTTAATATGGTGAACAGTACTATTAACTTGTAACTAGTAATTTTCATGTATTGGTTCAAGTAATTGTAAATTTAGCTAAATTCAAACCATTGTTGAAATCACAGCTTATAACTTATGCATTAAATGTTATACATTATATATAAAAACAGTAATTTTAAGCTTGTAACTAGTAATTTTTATTTATTGGTCCAAGTAAATATAAACTGCCCATTGTTGAAATTTTTTAGTTTGTATGTGAAATTGTTGAAATGCGCATCACATCTTGTTTGCATGTGAAATTTTTTAGTTATGGTGCGTTTCTCCATTTTGATTTAAACAAAACGCATCATTTTCTTCAAGTTCAAATGGAAACGCATCATTTTCATCATTTTGTAACATAATGGCGCGTTTCTTCATTTTGATTTAAACAAAACGCATGAAACACATCAATTTTATCATTTTCTACATAATGGCGCGTTTCTTCATTTTGATTTAAACAAAACGCATCATTTCTTCAAGTTTAAATGGAAACGCATCATTTTCATCATTTTCTACATAATGACGCGTTTCACCATTTCGATTTAAAAAAAACGCATCAGTTACCATATTCAAATGGCGCGTTTTCTATTTTTGATTTAAATAGAAACGCATCACATTGCATTTTTGTGAAGTTTTTTAGTTTCCGGCGCGTTTTGAATTAAATCTCGATAGTGTTTGTTTTTTAGTAACTTTTTTATTAGCGCGTATAACGTATTAAACCGCGACTTTTAATACGTGGATAAACATGGGTCGTTGATTTCTTTAAACCAATGGACTAAATTATTTAGATCGTTTTTGTAAATTATAAACGCATCGATTGTTTTTTAAAAGACATCCTATAAACGATACGTTTAAGTAATTTAAAAAAAAAAGTTAGGACAATGATGGTGAAAGGGACATGAGCTGACAACATGTGCTGGATTTGTTTACATGTATTTGTTTGGTCTAATGAATAATTCAAAAGGGTCTTAAAGGTGTAACTTATTATATATATATATATATATATATATAAAATATTAGTGCACAGTGCCCTTTTTGGAATAAAAAATTCCCTTATGCACCACCCCTGACAAAAAAATGAATAATTCAAAAGGGTCTTAAAGGTGTAACTTATTATATATATATATAATAATTATATAAAACACTAGTGCACAGTGCCCTTTTTTGGAATAAAAAATTCCCTCATACACCACTCCTTACAAAAAAAAAAATATTTTTTATATATATTTTCAAAACACACTCTGAACTTTAATTTATTTACGACTTTTATATATAACAAATTTTATTTATTAAATATGGAGCGCATATCTAACGATTCATTCGGAAAAAAAATGTCATTGAAAAAATCGTCGAATTGCGAACAAAACGAGCCGAACATCGCACCGCTTCTGACATTCGTACGATTTTATAAAAAATATTGAAGTTTAATATACATATTTAAAAACCCGAATTTCCAAAACACACCCTGAACTTTAACCTATTTACGTTTTTTTCATATTTTTTAAAATTCAATTTTTAAAGCGCACCCTCAGCTTTCACCTATTTACGAGTTTTCAATAAAACAAACTTTATTCGTCAATTATGGAGCGCATATTCATCGTTTCATTCAGAAAAAAAAATGTCGCTGAAAAGATTGTCGAGTTGCGAACTAAACGAGCCCGATATTGCAATGGTTCTTACATGCGTACAATTTTATAAAAAATGTTGAAGTTTAATATATATTTTAAAATGTTTACGAAAATAGTCTCTAGGGTTATCAGTTCGTTACAAGGTAAGTCTCAATCGCTGAAAAATAGTACTTGCCGTTATCGGTTTGTTGCAAAACTAGTCCCGCGCGCTTCGCGACAGCCCGCGGGTGACAAACCTCGTTAATTATGGTCCAATGAAATCCTAGAAGTTTATGAATCATGATTTATGATCTACGACTCGCTGATTAGCTTATGAAAAAAATGGCACAGTTTAATAAAAAGGTCACTTAGGCTACCCCACTAAGGTTTGACGACCTATATTTATTCTGTCACGTTAGATTTTTTTCTCCAGCGACCTACAGACGACATTTTAAACTCAGTAAGGCGACCTACATAAATTCTTTTTTTTAAGAATTAACAAGATTTTTTTAATACAAAATTTATAAAAATACCTCAACGGCTACAAATTTCAAACCCCATTTTTTCATCCATAAATACTTAACTTTCACATACATTTTCACCAAACTTTCACACACAAGTTTCACATACATTTTTGAAAACGAGTTGTTCTCTCTTACATACCGTCAAAGAAATCAAAGAATTTGTTCAGAAACAATGTGATATAGACGATGTTGCACGGATGGATGCTATCATCGCCGTAAGCAAGCTGTTTAACAAAGAATATCATGCAAAACAAGCTTTGAATGAACAATATGCGTAATGCAATGACATTACGCCAGAAAGACGACGTGATGTGATCCAAATTTTTTGAACGTCAAATCCATGAAAGATCTCATGGTTGAACACAAGTTGTGGAAGCTGTGCAAAAAATCCAAAATAATACCAGTCGCAAATCTAATTGATGCACAAAGAAAACAAATAGTAGTTGTTTTCGTATCGTAATGTGTCGTATTTCATTTTTATATATTGTATTTTCATTTGAATGTCGTATTTCATTTTATGTACTATAATTTTATTTTTATTTGAATAAAATGTGTGTGTGTTTAACTGGTATAATACGAGAAGTATTATAAAATGTCGTATTTCATTTTAGACATTGTAAATAAAAATGGAGAAGTATAATATAAAAGCGGTTTGAATTTGTGTATAAAATGGTGGAATGAATGAGGTATTTATAGTGTTTAAATGGTTTAAATTTTAAAAGTTTTAAAAAGTATTTTTTTAATATATAAAATGAATTTGGGTGTGTTTCATTTTCGGTCGCAAGGACGACTAACTCCCCCAAAACCTTTTTACACGACTGAATGGGACGACCTTGCCACAATAAGGGCGATCGACTTCAACCTTGCCGACCGAGTCGGTCATCATCCTTATTGCGTCCAGGCTTATTGGTATGTTTGATGAAACGAGCGGTAATAGCTATCAATAACAGTTACTAATAGCAGTTAGTAGTAGCAGTTAACAGTGATTATTTGTTTTATTAATACACGTTTGATAATGTGGTTGTAATTGTAAAAATAGCATTCAAACAAAACAAAAATGCTAAATGTTAAATGATTGAGAAATGAGCATTTAGAAAAGCATCAATTAAAAAAACAAAAATGTTAAATGCATGGTGTCAAACAAGCTTTGATAGTCAAATAGAGTTAATTACATGTTTGGTCCTTGTGGTCATGCCCAAAATACATGGGTGGTTGTCCCAATTGGGTTGACCGATCCTTTGACCGCTTTCTCATCCAACTAGGCGTTATCTTCGGGGGTATTTTTGTCCAACCACTACCATAAGAAAACCTCAGGGACCATATCTGCAACATTTTAAACACAACTTTTTTTCCTATATAATCAAATTATAGAGCACAAGCACAGATAAACCAAAAGTCTTTTCTACCCATAAAACCACCCAATTCTTAAGACCCTAATTGCTAACGATTAATTAAAATTGTTAGAGGTAAGTGGTTTGTTGATTGTTTTATAAGTTTTTTGTTTTTCATTTGCTTTGTTTAGTTACTGATGCGGTCGTCGTAGGACTTCAACAAGAAGTTTTACAACTCCCTAGGCAGAGTACCTAACCGTTGTAGTAGTAGTATAGGTAAGACTCGGAGGTTGTTATCGTTCTCTAGGGGAATAGGTTGGGAAGGCTTGATCACGGTCCAACATAACTCTAGGGGTTGAGAGAATATTATTTTTGTGTTTTATATTTATAAGAAAGCAAGTAAATATATGGTTTGAGAGGTTGGTTTGTTTAACTATTAACTAAACTAATATCTAATCTATTGGTGATAACTTTATGATAATTAAATGTATTTACTTAATCATGCATTACTTATCAGATTGCTTCTCCTAATCCTGTTGCCTTGTCACACTTGTGATGATTTGTGTAAGTATTTCCTAGGTCATGAACGGATTACACGAACCCGCCGTCTATTTAATATTCCGTTAAGGCAACGCACAAGTAAGGTAGTATGAAGACTATTACAAGGCCCCTAAGAGTATATTAAATGCGTGTGAAATATCTTAAGAGGGATCAACCATATAAGGGGGTAAGGTAGTATGAAGACTGTTACCCGATGGTATCCTTTCTACGCACTCGCGTTTCCCTAGACGTGTCTACAGCGATACAGACAAAAGCTGGTTTTCTAAAGCCTAACGCGCACATTCATCAACAAGAAGCAACAGTAATAGGATCTACAATCCGACTTTCATGCAATCATAAGCAAATACAAAGGAGGGTTTAGCCTAGCATGTTAAGGATAAAGCAAGAACATAGATTAATCACACAACACATAGACATATTGAATGATTAATGAATAACACTTTTACTTGATTAAAACATGGATAGAAGGTAGTTACAATAGGGTTTTGAGGCCCTAAAAATGACCTTTAAAGCTGCTACAAAGACTAGGGTTTGTCTCAAAGAATACCATGCAAAACAAGCTTTGAATGAACAATATGCGTAATGCAATGACATTCCGCCAGAAAGACGACGTGATGTGATCCAAATTTTTTGAACATCAAATCCATGAAAGATCTCATGGTTGAACACAAGTTGTGGAAGCTGTGTAAAAAATCCAAAATAATATCAGTCGCAAATCTAATTGATGCACAAAGAAAACAAATAGTAGTTGTTTTCGTATCGTAATGTGTCGTATTTCATTTTTATATATTGTATTTTCATTTGAATGTCGTATTTCATTTTATGTACTATAATTTTATTTTTATTTGAATAAAATGTGTGTGTTTTAAATTAAATTGAAAAACTCATTAATAGAGGGAAAACTAACTGGTATAATACGAGAAGTATTATAAAATGTCCCGTATTCATTTTAACAGATAAAAAAAAAATGGAGAAGATAATAATAAAAGCGGTTTTAAATTTTGTGTATAAAATGTTGGAATGAATGATGGTATTTTATAGTGATTAAATGGTTTAAATTTTAAAAAGTTTTAAAAAGTAATTTTATTAAATAGATAAAATGAATTTGGTGTGTTACATTTTCGGTCCGCAAGTGACGACAAATACCCAAAACCTTTTTACACGACTGAATGGTACTACCTTACCACAAATAACGGGCGATCTGACATCAGACCTTGCCGACCGAAAGAGGTCATCATCCTTATTGCGTCCAGGCTTATTGGTATGTTTGATGAAACGAGCGGTAATAGCTATCAATAACAGTTACTAATAGCAGTTAGTAGTAGCAGTTAACAGTGATTATTTGTTTTATTAATACATGTTTGATAATGTAGTTGTAATTGTAAAAATAGCATATAAACAAAACAAAAATGCTAAATGTTAAATGTTTAAGAAATGAGCATTTAGAAAAGCATCATTTAAAAAAAACAAAAATGTTAAATGCGTGGTGTCAAACAAGCTTTGATATTCAAATAGAGTTAATTACATGTTTGGTCCTTGTGGTTATGCCCAAAATACATGGGTGGTTGTCCCAATTGGGTTGACCGATCCTTTGACCGCTTTCTCATCCAACTAGGCGTTATCTTCGGGGGTATTTTTGTCCAACCACTGCCATAAGAAAACCTCAGGGACCATATCTGCAACATTTTAAACATACTTTTTTTCCTATATCATCAAATTATAGAGCACAAGCACAGATAAACCAAAAGTCTTTTCTACCCATAAAACCACCCAATTCTTAAGACCCTAATTGCTAACGATTAATTAAAATTGTTAGAGGTAAGTGGTTTGTTGATTGTTTTATAAGTTTTTTGTTTTTCATTTGCTTTGTTAGTACTGATGGCGGTTCGATCGTAGGACTACAACAAGATTTTTACAACTCCCATAGGCTAGAGTACCTAACCGTGTAGTAAGTCAGTATATGTAAGACACGGATTTTGTATATCGTTCTTTAGGGGAATAGGTTGGGAAGGCTTGATCATGGTCTAATAGAATTCTAGGGGTTGAGATAAGATTATTTTTGTGTTTTTATATTTATAAGAAAGCAAGTAAATCTATGGTTTGAGAGGTTGGTTTGTTTAACTATTAACTAAACTAATATCTAATCTAATGGTGATAACTTTATGATAATTAAATGTATTTACTTAATCATGCATTACTTATTAGATTGCTTCTCCTAATCTCGTTGCCTTGTTACACTTGTTATGATTTGTGTATGTATTTCCTAGGTCATGTATGGATTACACGAACCCGCCGTCTATTTAATATTCCGTTAAGGCGACACACATGCAAGGTAATATGAAGACTATTACAAGGCCCCTAAGAGTATATTAAATGTGCGTGAAATATCTTAAGAGGGATCAACCATATAAGGGGGTAAGGTAGTATGAAGATTGTTACCCGATGGTATCCTTTTTACGCACTCGCGTTTCCCTAGACGTGTCTACAGGGATACAGACAAAAGATGGTTTTCTAAAGCCTAATGCGCATATTCATCAACAACAAGCAACAGTAATAGGATCTACAATCCAACTTTCATGCAATCATAAGCAAATACAAAGGAGGGTTTAGCCTAGCATGTTAAGGATAAAGCAAGAACATAGATTAATCACACAACACATAGACATATTGAATGATTAATGAATAACACTTTTACTTGATTAAAACATGGATAGAAGGTAGTTACAATAGGGTTTTGAGGCCCTAAAAACGACCTTTAAAACTACTACAAAGACTAGGATTCGTCTCCCAAAAGTTATACAAAGTTACACACTTAAAACCCTAAAATCAGTTTTGTATATATAGAGATATCGCTGCGACGGCGTCGTGTTGAAGTCCTAACGCCGTCGCTACGTGGATGATTCTAGATCCTTTTTAAGTCGGTCACGTCCTGACGCCGTCGCTAGATCTTTGACACCGTCACTGGATAGATCACGATGGCGTCACTTTATGCATGCGATGTCGTCTCCACGCACTGTGAACAATACTTCTTCATGGATTTGGTGTAGGTCTGTAATCTTGTTCGTTTCTTCTCCAAATGAGCCCAAGTCATGTGTATTTCCTCTAAATGCCATCCAAGTGCTAAAAACCTGAAAACAAACGATTAAGCACATAATCTGGGCATATGTGCATGATTTAGGGGGTTAAATGACCCCGAAATAGTGTATAAAATGACACCTCTTCAAATACCCTTACACTTGGGATTTGATTGTCCTCAAGCAAATGGGCTTTTCTACCTAGACAATAACAATATGAGGGTCATTTGACCTACTCTTTAAAATCATTTTACAATACAACCTTCTAGACCTCGTAATTAAAAGCACAGAAAGTATATACTAGCACCTCATATAAGTGTTTAGGATTCTCTCTTTCACTCGGGTGTATAATAAATTATAACAACTATGAGGAAACAGAAAATCAACACTCTTTACATGTCATAGCATATAAATTACCATAGGCTTGGTAAAGGATCAAACCTTCACCGCTAAGCGCAAGCATTATTCGTTACTATCTAAGAGGTCTTTTAAAGGGTTGTGGGGTGTAGGTGTAAGATAACATATATGGAAACAGAAACAGATGGGATACATTTGGGTGGCTTTGGGTGAATTTGGAGTGGAAGGGTTAGCTAGTTATTTATACGAATACACGTTGGTTTGGTTGCTAAGCCAAGACTCGGACGAAGATATACAAACTCTACACAACTCTACATCAATCTCTTTCTTTTTCTTTTCTTGACTCTAATATAAACATAGACATAAGAAAATGGCAGCCCGTACATTTTTTTCACTCTTTTATATATTTTTTTCGATTCTTTTCTTTTCTTTTTCTCATTTTTTTCTCGTACACGTTTGCTCTGCCATTGTTTAAACATATAATACATCATAGGGGTTTATAGATACACCCCTACACTTAAAATTTTACATACTCGATTTTTTACAATTTAACTAATGAACCGATTTGAGGTGGATCAACATAACATGGAGTTTATTGAGCTTCTATTAGGGGTAATAAATTACCTCTTCTCCAATTCTTCATAAGATGAATACTACCATGAATTCCGATCATCCCAAAACTGTATTTACAAGGATAAGGACTTAGCAACCGTGTACTCAAATAATTAACTAGGGTTAAAACAATAATGTACTAAAAGTGAGTAATTAATAGTCTGGCTTAACCAGAAAATTACGAGAACTATGAAAAAAGATAGGCTCAGAGGGTTGTACTAGGGTATCCTGCACTAAAAATGAGTTCATGGCAAGGGTGTGGGATAGTTAGTGTCGGTGTGCCAATCCATAAAACAATTACAAGTTTAAAACATAGTTTAAAAAGTTAAATTCCTAGTGCGTCTTATCTAGCAAATCCTAATGCTCACTATGCGGTCTAGGGATGCATCATAAAAACAAGTTCTAGAATTTAATATACTACCAGTACACTCATATAATTTAATAACGGTCTCAATGCTCCAGAAAAGCGGACAAAGACCACACGTACACATCCATAACGATACTATACTACTATTATTGATATTATCCTATTTATTATTTATTTATATATATTTATTATATATTTATATGTATTAAAAGGGGATCAATCAGTACAAAACCAATCACAAATGGGTGAAGGTTCAGCAATTCCAACTGATCCCCCATCACACACCCACCATTATTCAACCATCTACTCAACCACAAAAGACACAAAAACCTAGGAAGCCTAAAAGAAAGGGCACTCAGGTACCTCATCCTAGTGATTCTAGTAACAATGTTACAGATAAGGCTGTCAATAAGGAGTTGGGTGACAGTTTGGTGAGGGCTGCCACTACTGCTTCTAGCTTAGAAGCAGAGCAGGACAATGGTAACATAACTAAGACCCGATCCAAGGCACCACCCAATGAATCTAGTTTCCTAGGAACTACTTCAGGTGGTGGTCCTAGGTGCCAAGAAACCATGGGGGATACTATTGCTCAAACTAGGTTTGAGAATGTATCTAAACTTTCTAATGATTCACTGCTCGCAAGAGGTAACACACTTTAAAGTGATGAGGATAGACTTAAACTTAATGAATTGATGAAATTGTGTACCACTTTACAAAAAAAGGTTCTTGGTTTGGAGAAGACAAAGACCACTCAAGCTAATGAAATTGCTAGTTTGAAAAAAAGAGGGTTGAATAACATTGAAAGAAAAATAGTCAAGAACGTTATAAGCTGAAGAGATTGTACAAAGTTGGTTTAACACCGAGGGTAGAATCCTCTAGAGATGAAGAATGTTTGGGTGAGGATGCATCCAAATAGGGGAGGATTAATGCTATTGATGTAGATGTTGAAATTACCCTAGTTAGTGTTCAAGATAATGTTGACAAAGAGATGTTTGATGTAGATGCTTTAAATGGTGAGGAAGTGTTTGTTGCAGGGCATAATGAAAATGTTGTTGAAGAAGTAGTTGATGCTGCTCAAGTTAGTACTGTTGCAACAACTGTTACAATAACTATTGAAGAAATTACTTTGGCTCAAGCACTTGAAGCATTAAAAACTTCACAACAATCACATGACAAGAGTAAGGATTATTACTAGAACCCTCCTGTAAAGCCTATGAAGAAGAAAGATCAAAACAGGCTTGATGAAGAAACTGCTTTAAATTTACAAGTTGAATTTGATGAAGAAGAAAGATTTGCAAGGGAGAAAGCTGAAAAAGAAAAAGAAGTCAATATTGCCTTGATTGAAACATGGGATGATACACAGGTAAAGATTAATGCTAATCATCAATTGGCTGAAAAAATGCAAGCACAAGAACAAGAAGAGTTATCTATTAAAGAAAAGGCTACATTATTTCAACAACTCTTAGAGAAAAGAAGAAAGCATTTTGCAGCTAAAAGAGCAGAAGAGAAAAGAAACAAACCACCAACAAAAGCTCAACAGAGAAAGATAATGTGTACTTACCTAAAGAACATGGAAGGATACAAGCTTAAAGATTTGAAGTTAAAAGAGTTTGATTCTATTTAAGAGATGTTTGACAGAGCATTCAAAAAGGTAAATACATTTGAAGACTTTAGAACAGAGTTGGTGGAGGGCAAAGAAAAGAGAGAAGGAACCGAGCTGATACAAGGGATTATAAAGAAGCAAAAGGTGGAAGAGGACAAAGAAACAGCAAAGCTTAAACAATTAATGAAAATCATTCCAGATGAAGAAGAAGTAGCAATTTATGCTATACCTTTGGCTGTTAAGTCTCCAAGTATTGTTGGCTGGAAGATTCATAAAGAAGGAAGAAAAAGCTATTATCAAATAATGAGAGCTGATGGAAAGTCTCAAATGTACATGATCTTTAGTCACATGCTTAAAAGTTTTAATAGGGAAGATTTGGTAGATTTGTACAAATTGGTAAAAGCTAAATATGGATCAACAAGACCAGTGGAAGACTTGGATTTAATTTGGGTGATTTGAAAACAATGTTTGAACCACATGTAGAAGATAAAGTATTGAGGAATCAACAAGATTACAAAGTGTTGGATTGGAAGCTGTATGACTCCTGTGGAGTACATTCCTTGAGGATGCAACATATGCAGATTTATATATTGGTAGAGAAGAAGTATCCTCTTGCACCACTTACACTTTCAATGATGTTGGAAAAGAAGCTTATGATTGATTATGAAAGTGAAATGGCTTATCAGCTTCTTAAATTCATCATGAAACATATAAATCTACTATTTATGTTATAATATTTATACACACCCTTAGGATGAGAATTTGCCACGTGAGGTAAAGGCGGTGTTTGAGTTGTTAAATAATCTACTACCTTTATCCTAGAACTATCCGGACTATGTGGTTTAATGGGTGGTTCAGGGCTTATTACGTCTCCTAGACTTACATCTAAGGATGGACTATTGAGTAAAGGTTAAGGCTCTGGTCCATCAAAACTAGGAACTTCCCTAGAACTAAGAGGAGTGTTATGATTACAATCAAGCCTACTTCCTCTAGTTTTGTTTCGTTCAAAGGTTCTACCTCTATCAGGGTCCCTAAAGTCTTTTCTACTTCTTTCGGGTAAGTCACGGGCGGTGTGTATTCCTCAAATGATGGTAGGGTTTGTGTGGTACTTTCAGGGCTTGTAACCTTTACCTCATTATCCATCGTTACTTAGGCTATCTACATGCTCATCATAATATAACCATGCCATGCACCTAGGTACCTGTACCCTAACCATATTATCCCCAACTATTTGAGCATTTGGATTTGCTATTACTTCATCAAAAATAACGCTTGTTGGGTTGCTACATTTTTTATCGATATTGGCCATATCTCTATGCATACATGCTCTAAATCACTAAACTTCCTAAGATCCCCTTATGCTGTCAAATTGATGATATGACAGATAACGAGTCCGAGATGCTTAAGAAAGATTTCAATTAGAGTCCATAACTAAGTCAATATTCTGGACATTTCGGATTATGTCTTTGAATGGAGTTCACGAATCGTAGAGAGATTCGTCTTAATGTTGTTGAACACCAAAATTATACAGAAGAATACATCAAACTACCTATGCTAGAATAAGCATACCTATTCATTAAATTTTTTTGCAAATTTACTAATGTTACGAACAAAGGGCACAAAGAAAAAGATAGACTACAAGAAAGCTAATATGCAGAAATTAAATCTTACTTAAAAGGATTCAAGCAAGTAGAACTAAGCTAAACTATGATCAAAACCTAACTATTCCCCACGCAGCGGCGCCAAAAACTTGATGCGGTCGTCGTAAGACTTCTACACGAAGTTTTACAACTCCCTAGGCAGAGTACCTAACTTTGTAAGTTAGTATATAAGCAAGACCATGGGTTTTTGAATCGTTCTCTAGGGAATAGGTTGGAAGCTGATCACGTCAATAGAATTCTAAGGGTTGAGAGAATATTCTTTTTGTAGTTTTATATTTTATGAAAGCAGGTAATATCATACTATTGAGAGGTTGGTATGTGTTATAGCTATTAACGACATAAATAATCTAAACTAATGGTGATAACAATAAGATAAAAGACTGTGTTTATTTAATCATGTATTACTCCTTAGATTGCTTCTCCTAGTATTGTTGCTTTGTCACACTTGTGATGATCTATGTAATTATTTCCTAAGTCATGAACGAATTACACGAACCCGTCGTCTATTTAATATTCCGTTAAGGCAACGCACAAGTAAGGTAGTATGAAGACTATTACAAGGCCCCTAAGAGTATATTAAATGCATGTGAAATATATTACATTGGATCAACAATAAGGGGTAAGGTAGAATGAATGACTGTTACCCGATGGTATCTTTTCTTCACAATCAAGTTTTTTTTCTAACATATCACAGCGATACAGACAAAAGCTGGTTTTCTAAGACCTAACATGCATATTCATCACAAGAAGCAACACCACTAAGATCTACATTCTAGGTTTCATACAATCATAAATAAACACAATAGAAGGTTTAGCCAAGCATGTTATAAGTAAAAGCAGAACATTAATGAAATCAAACACACCATAACATATTGAATGATCAAGTATTATCTTACTGATTAAACATAAATTGAAGGAATGTACAATAGAGTTTTGAGGCCCTAAGAATCTCCGAACAACCTGCTAAATAAACTAGTTCGTCCCTTTCTTTACTCTAAGTTGCACACTTAAAACCCTAATTTCGGTTTGTATATATAGTAAAATCGCTGCAACGCAACGCATTTAATCGTGACGCCGACGTGATAAGAATATTCTAGATCTTTGGCGGAATCGTGTGGGTTGACGCTGTCGCGATTATCTTTGACGCATCGTGGTAGATTTGTGACGGCGCACGTGTAATCTTTGACGCGTCTCCAGCTTCTAAAGAGAAAATTCTTAGACAATGTTGCGGTGTAGGTCCTAGTTCCTTATCCGTTTTCTTCTCCAAATGACCAAGTCACGAGTATTTCTTCCAAAGAAAAATACATGAAACGGAACTATTAAGTACCTAGTATTTGGGCAAAACACACGTTTTAGGGGTTAAATGGGCCTAAAAGTGATAAAATACACTCATCAGCATTCTTACTAAGACTGGGGGGACATGATGAGGTAAGTCCCTCCCCTAGAACATCTAAAGGATAAAATAGGCTTAGATTCACCTGCCTAAACTAACTCGCAAACTAAACAAACGCTTCCGAATGCTACTTTGTCGAAGGAAATAGTCCGAAGTCCAACACTAGAATAACCGAAGAGCAGGTATGTCGAAGGTTATATCAGTCTGGAAGTTATTAGCACCTCATATAAAGCGTATCAAAGAGACAATTAGGACAAATGTACAATCCTTGTGAAGGGACCACGTCCTTGAAAGGACACGGTTGCTGACAAGTTTGTACAAGAGAGAGCCCACGTTTTATGCGAGTAGCGAATCTCAATTGGTATAAAAGGAGAGCTCATTTCCTCGAGACGGAAGACACAACACCTTTTCGGACCATACTTTACATTCTCCGCATTTATCTCACAATCATTGTACTTACTCTATACGTCGAGTTATGTCCGGACTCACACGCCTTGCGAAGCTAACGGTGTTCTTCTTATTTACAGCTAGGAGACGAAGGACAATGCTCTAGAGGAACCAACAGAACTCGAGTCTTATCGCCGTGAGCCCACTTTTATCAAGCACAGCAACCCATGTAAAATTTACCCCAACACCCGGCCATGCGAATACATCTGAATTCTGATGGAGCACATCCTTCAAGAGTTGTTTACTTTCACCAGATAATACGTTCCCCATCTATGCATTGTTCTGGAAGTTTAAGGTCGGAGAATTATCATCCCTCCGTCTCCTCTGTGTTATCCCTATTTTTCTATGTTGTGCTCTGAACGGAAAGCTCATTTTCAGTATGCAATCTTGCATGTTCCTTAATTCGAGACATTTGCTCTTCTCGCCGACGCCAAAAATAAAATATTGTGCTTATTTTTATAGTGCTTTGCATCTATCCCACAGCTTCACTCCCCAAAAGGATTCTTTGCTCGTTTCCATCGTCATAATTTATTGACTAGTTGGGAACTTGATCATAGAGTGAATGGTAGAACCTACTGCTCTGAGGCTTCTCATTCCCGTCCTTCTGATTATGACATTGTACGGCGATCGGCATTTTACTATCGCAAATTCCATTGGTACGGTTTTATTCCTTCCTTCCTCTCCCATAGTTACCCACAGATCTATTACTCCCAAGGGGTGGTAAGTCTCACCCGAGAAACCTACCAGCGGAGCTTTACAGCTTCTTACCCGGGATCAGATATCGGCGCTGAAGCTTCTAAAGCAGTGTTCGTACATGATCTCTGAAGAGCTTCCTCCATCCACATGGATCTTTCGGACTTGATGGCCTTCAATCATCCCCTCTACTATTATTGGTCCGTCCGCCAGATAGTTCTCGGGAATAACAAGAAAAGTTAGCTCTTCCGTCAAGCCGAACCTCTCTTCCTCATAAGACCTCTTTCGGCTTCTTCCTCCTCTTATCATGTTTATGACCTTTGCATTGTTTCTTCCTTGACATCCGTTCTTAGAATTGCTCTGATGGATGTCCTTTACTAAATGAGCCAGCTTCCCCGAAGCTACGGCTTCCTCTATCTGTTTCCTTAGCTGATAACAGTCATTAGTGTTGTGACCCTGATCTCCATGGTAGTCACAAAATTTGTTTAGATTTTGTTTTTCGGGCGTTTCGATCAACGGCGGCAGGTCTGGAAAACTGATGCTTTCCATGGCTAAGATTTCCTTCAGGGTCTTAGTGAGTGGGGTAAATCCGTCTCTCTAGGACCGCTCCTATTTCTACTCTTCTCCTGTCCCCTTGACCAAACCGGGCATGCATTGCCCTTGTCTCCTTGTGAGGACCAGACCATCTCCGTCGATCCTGTCGATAATTCCCCTCGAATGAATGCTTTAAATCTTTCAAACATTTCATCACTATCCTTGGGAAAATTTTGTCATTGAGCTTTCTTGGCGAGTTTCGGGTGACCATGGCCATGCATAAATGCTGAGATACGTAAGACCGGCAGAACTCCTTTTATGTGAGAACTTTCGAACTTAAACGGGTCCATGAAAGCTTGTAGTCCTTCATTCTGTCTCCTTTTGATACCATGAATCTCTGGGGGTCCTTTGCGTACCTTTTTTGCTGAGCAAATAAAGATTCCTTCAGTAACTTTGGCTCAGCTCTTCAAATCTGACTAACCTTTAAGGGTCCAAATCATCAAGCCAGTTACGTGCTGCTCCTCCTAAGGTCTGACAGAACATTTTACACCAGACAGGCATCAGCCACTCCTCTTGTTTGGCAGCTTCCAAGAAATTGCCAAGGTGATCCTTTGGATCTTTGTTTCCGTCATACACCTTTATGTTTCTTGGGAGTCTTGTCTCACTAGAGGTGTTAAAGCAGGTGATTCTTGTGGTAAAAGGAGTGGGTTTGGGTCTTTTGTAGGGAGAGCTCAAGTCTTCGTCGGTGCCTTCCAAACCTTCCTCGTATTCAGATTCCAAACTCGTCTACCGGAGCTCGTGTCTCTTCCTTATAACGTGAGATTTCTCTTTTCCAGTTCCCTCTTTGGCCTTACTGCGGCCCTCTAATCTCTTTGACCTCCTCAAATGTTAGGCTTCCCTTCCTTTGGAGTAATGGCTCTTCTGGCTCTTACCGACAGAGCGAGTACGCACGCGAGTGTCAGACGTACCGGAGGATTCAAGAGAGAATCGGTCCGAAAAACTTTTTGCCAGAGACCTTTTTAGAGCTTCTCTGTCGAAGTCATAGGTGAGCCTTCTAGGCGTGCCTGTCCCCTGAGCTTGTTGGTCATGTTCTTTTATCATAGTTCTTAGTGCTTCAATGTTTTCTTTGACAAAAGCCAAATAAGGGGTGAGAGTTGTTTGAGCATGTAGGACTGGTTTAGTGGGCCCTTTTTGAGCTTCTAAACCCACATCCCTTAACTCCTCTTCTTAAGCCTCTCCTACCATTGGTTGCGAGCCAACCATATCTTTGCCTTTGTTCTGCTCGGGTAGATTGAGACAAGGGTCTCACGGATGGTGCCAAATATTGAGGTAAATTTACGTGAGCTACTTGAGCTAGATAAATATGACTTCAACGGCGATGAATAAAGGTTTCCAGTTTTGTTCCTCCAGAGCTAAGTCCTTTGTCTCTTGGCTAAAAATAAGAAAGAACACAGTTAGCTCGCCCCGGGGTGTGAATCCGAGACTAACTCTAGCGTGAGAGTAAGTATATGGATGATATGAGATAAAATTAGAGAATATAAAGTATGGTCCGGAGTAGGTGTGGCATGTCCCGGCCTGGGAAAATGAGCTCTCCCTTTAAACTAGTTGGGATTCGCTACAAGACATAACCGTGGGGCTTACTCTTTGGTATTGTTATCGGCCACCCTTTGGTACTGTCGGATACGTGTCATTCCAAGGACAATGGTCCTATGCGAGGATTGTACCTTTGTCAGATTGTTCTTTTGATACCGCTGCTCTAGGACGGAGCTAATAACTCCGAACCTGGTGTGTCCTTCGACATACCAGCTTCTCCAGAGTTCTAGGAATGACTCCGGACCTGACTTGTTCTTCGACGAGCCAGCATCTCCGGAGTACTTGTTTAGTTTATCCCGTGATAGTGTGGCAGAAGTATATTTTGATTTCTCTCATTTTTTTTTTGTATGACCCAGGTGAGACTATACCTCATCCACTACCGTATAAAAAAACCCTAAAAGTTTTCATGTGACAATGTTAAAATATGGTTTCATTAGTAGTTTCTAAAGTTGAAGGACCGGAATAGATATATTTAGTCTGCCCTATATTTCCTGCGATCCCGAATCCCTTGAAATTCTTGAAGGTAGGGCAACCAGGTCACAGTGTTTAATCCCAACTATCCCCCAAACTAATCTAATAACCTATGCAGATTATTAACCCTCTCTGAAAGAGTTCCTTTGCTTTTTAAATATATTATGTGATAGAGTAGGTAGCTTGGTTAGTTCATCCACTAAAAAAAAAAAAAAAAGAAAAAAAAAAAAGAAATAAAAAGAGATAGGCCTCAAACCTACCCTAGTACCCTGCTAATCCCATGTTCAATTGGTAGTCTAATAACATGACTAACATGATCCAAACCACCCGCGATACTACCAAAACCCAAGGTTACACGATAGTCAAAGGGTATATAATGAAACCATAATCTAACAGGAAACAAACATTATAACGACAGTAAATTCATAACTAGGCCAACACTAGAAGTTCTTAGCCGCTCACAGTAACAAACAACAAGAAATAATAGAGGAAATCGTTGATCGAAAGCTCATGATTCTTATTGTAATGGTTTATGAACGATTAAATACAAAAATACAAGTTATGTGATCTCCCTTGGACTTATGGTGGAATTCTTCAAGCCTTGGAAGCCTTGATCGCCCCTTAGAACTCTGGTTGAATGGTTGATATCGAAGTGTCTGAATGAGGCCTCTATTTATAGGTTTCAAATACTTTACGGCGTAAGCATATAGGGTGTTACGCCGTAAAGTGCTCAACGCAGCTTTTCCATATTGCAAGCTTAAATATGTTACGGCGTAACCAATTTTCCTTGTTACACTGTAATGATGACTTGACCTTCCATATTGCACGCATAAATGTGTTACGGTGTAACCAAATGGCCTTGTTACGCCGTAATGCTGACTTAGACGAATCATCCTTCCATAATAAATTGTTACGGCGTAAACTCTTCGTGTGATTATGTCGTAATGTTGCTTTGATGACGTGTCTTGCTTGAAATAGTTTACGGCGTAACACTTCGATGTGTTTACGTCGTAACGTCTTGTAAGAATCAGTGTTTCCATGCTATTTTAGTCCTTTTCCTGTGTTTCTTGTCATTTACTTGCATTTTACTTGAAAACAACAAGATAGCAGTAAATGTATTGAATTCAAGTATTTAAGAAACATTTCTAAGTATTTTAAGGGGTAAATTGACACTAAAAATTATCAAATATTTAATGTTATCAAATATCTTCCCACTTGACTTCTGCTTGCCCTCAAGTAGAACTGTTAGAATAATTCATAAAAAGATTTCCCCGATTTATCTCAAATAAATGAATCTATAAAGACTTATGCTAGAAAACATCAAAGCCAGACACCTCACGTAAAGGAGATCAAAATTCACTTAACTCTCTACTAGTCTAAGTGTTTCATTTTCAAGGTGATCGCTTAATTCCACAATCATAGCATTCATTCTATCACAAGCTCGGAAAGTACACAAATCTGCACCAATTAGAATTAGGGTCTAAACAATTCTTAAAGGCAACATGGGTGTCACACATAGGCTTAATGGGTGATAAAGGGTTAAAATAGACATGGGATACACATTTGATGGTTGTTAAGATAAAAACACGAAACTGGTAGTTACATATAATCTAAGGTATCCATAACCGGCTACTATCCAACCATAGTCCAAGTCTTCAAGTGCGAAAACTTGATCATATCATCTTAATGGGTTAGCTAATAATGAGATCTTGCGGCATGCTAACCCATTCTTCACAACATCATATGCTTATATTTGCACATCCTCCAAATCACTAGGTGGACTTATAGTTGCACCACTTTATACCAAGATGGATTTTATAACACCCCGTAACACAACATCAGAGGTTATAATCACTAGGTGAGCTTATATGTTGCACCACCCTTTTTCTTATTTATTATTTTTTTTTACTACTCCTATACATGGAACATATCCCCCACTTAAGATAAATAGTATTGAAAGTGGTAATATCGAGGGGTCTTCAATGATCAAAATGATATATATCGGTATATGCCAATCTTTGAACCATTCACCTGAACCATGGACTTAAGTAGCCAGGAATTTCAATACAAAGATAAATATAGACTACGAGGTAAGCTAAGGCGCAATGGTGTAACGATACATATCATACGGGGTGAAAACATAGATTGGCTTAACAAGGGTGATCTAGGGGTATCTTGCACTAATAATAAGTGCGACAAGGGTTTTAACACGGGAGGTCGACAAGTCAGTGTAACAAGTCGATAAACACACACATATGGGCTATTTGGGTAAATTCCTAAATGTTGCCTTCTCGAACCATCTATTCTTGCTAATCAATTAGGTCTCGAAATGATGTACATGCAAAGTTCTAAAGTCTACAATACTACCGGCACACTTAATATTTGGGTTAATATACAAAGAAGTAACTAAAGTTTGAAAAAATGTTCGATTATGTTACTAAAGTTTAAAACGTTACAAATAGGTTACTCAAGTATACATGTTTATTGTATGAGTTACTGAACCTATAAAAATATTTGTAAACATTACTGAACTTGTAAAAACACGATATTTATGTTACTTAACTTATCCAAAAATATGCGTTCAGGTTACCCGATTAACACTGAAAATATTAAAGTGTGTGATTCCTATAAGTTGAGTAACCTATTTGTAACGTTTTAAACTTTAGTAACATAATCAAATATTTTTTCAAACTTTAGTAACTTTTTTGTACATTAACCCCTTAATATTTTGGTGGATTTTTTGTAATATGGATGAAAACGGATCATCAGGCTTAAACCTCACCAAATAATAATAAAGGGTAAATGTGCATTCGGCAAAGATTGATTCTAGTTTATATAAGAAAAACATGACAAAAATTTTAAAATTGGCACCATTTTTCAAAGAAAACTAGAAAATCAAAGGCAAGAATAGGTCAAGTGATAATTCTACTCTCATCCTCCCACTTGATTTGTACAATGTCCCTATTGTACATAAAGAAAATGAAATAAACAGGCAAGAGTAGAATTAGAACAAGCGACTCCCCTGAGCTTTGCTTCTGGACATATGGAATGTAGTAAGTAGAAGGAGAAATCTAAAAAATCTCTATCTTTGAGCAAGCTCATTTTCCCCTGAGATCACTAAAACAAACTAAAGCATAAAATCATTCAAAGATAAATATACAAGAGATACAAACCTAACTCACTTTCGTAGGAATCACGGTTGCATTTAGCATATGCAACAAGCCTTTTAACCACTTGTAGCCCCAAGGGACGAGTGAAGATCACGGAGGGTTTTCAGAAGAACATTACCCATAAAGTTCATTTTATTATACAAGGTTTAGAAATGTTAGTTTTAAGGATTTCAGAAAGAGATTACGGCGTAACCCCGGTGGTTACGCCGTAATTATGTGGTAATTAAAATTTTGGTTTACTATGTTACGACGTAATCATTTGAATGTTTACGCCGTAATTAAAAGGGTTACGACTAACTATTAATGTTACGACGTAACTGCTGCTATAGATCCAACATTTTTTATACCACATAATTACGGAGTCGGTCGTGTCTCCTATAATTTTCCTCATAGCTGCTAAATCACATGAAAACCAAAATGAAAAACATGCAAACCAACTAAAATGAAGATTTATTGAAAAGATGAGTTGTCTTCCGACAAGCATTTTTTTTTATTAACGAGTCTTTAAGTTAGACTCCTGCCCACTCTACCTCATTTCGCCAACGCTTCCCATACCCCTTTTGATCCAATCTATAACCTCCTTATTATGTTTGTATTCCTCCCCCAACTCTAGGCATCCTCTGTAGAATCCTGTAATCTTTTGGTAGGGTTTATGGATTCCCTTTATCTTATCTTTGTCGCTAATCCCTAAAATAGGTGCCATTGTATTATGTTGTCTTACAGTTAACTTTCTAAACCCTTTTTCGGCATGGGGCATGTTAAATATGGTTTTGTTATTTCCGTTTTTAAACCAAAGGACTCCTTTAACCCGGTCTTCCACTAACCCTACTTGTTATTTGAAAGATTCTGTTAATCCTTTTCCACAAATTCATTTATGTTTTCGAGGATGATGAAGTCGATCAAGAACTCGTGATTCCCGATGAATACTTGCAAATTTTTAGCAACTCCTATCATATTGTTCCCTGTGTACATGAGTTCATGTTTGATGATTGAGTTGTAAGCTTTTCGGGATATTATGTTAAAAGGGGATTGCGGCTCAACGTAAGGATTTAAATTCACGAAATCTATTTTGTAGGTGATTTGGAGGTTATATGGGCTATGGATTCTGTTGTTACTACTAAAAGATTCGGGTTTAACAAGGTAGTTAGCCACTTTGTTAGTTAAAACCCTGGGGTCCAGGTCATCCCACATATCATCCATCTCAACAAAATCATCTAAGCAAATGCTCATGCTATTACCTAGATTGTAAAATGTTTTATTGGAATCTTCATTAAGAGTAATTGACCTCGGGGGAGAAAATAAATTATATGTTGACTTTCAAAGTCAGGTAATAGATCATTATCTTCGAGAAAGTTCCCTAAATCTTCATTTATGTCATCATTCATGAGTAACTCTTCTAGATTTTTTTAGGTTCTTCGAATAAAAAGGGATTTAGTTATGGTTATGTTACTAGAACACCCGTAATTATGAAAGAAATTAAGTTTGATTTGGGGGTTTTGGTTTATATGAGCATTGGTGATGATCATATAAAAATTGAGAATGAATTAGATGTATTCCGTGGGTTGTGTAAACCCAAAATAATATGTATTTTGAAATTTAATGTGATAATAGGTGATTGTATTGGTTTTGAGTAGAAACCAAGGATTAATGATTGAAGAATGATGTTCTTGGTGTACTTAGCTTGGAGCTAAGGTAAGTAACCATGACTATAACATGTGTTATATAGAAATTATCATGTTATGTGCTTTATGAATAATTGTGTTATGGAATAGAAAGGCTCGACATAGAAGGCATGATTAAATACTAGAGACTTAGTTATGTGTTGACAACATGTGTCAGTCTAATGACAATAAACTAATTAAGGTACGTGTATATTGGTAATACAAAAGAAGATTTGATAACGTGCTAAAGATTGGAGAAGTAAAATACAAATGTTCTCAATTTCATATGGTTGATTTGCCATGGAATGGATGATGGCTCACTCTATGTATTCATAATGCTCCCCCCCCTAAAATTTGGATAATGTTTATATGATTATATGTTATTGTGAGTTTCTTACTAAGCGAAAGCTTATGGTTTAGTTGTTTAACCATTTTGTAGGCTATTATGTGATGAAGGTATAACCTTGATAAGGCATATGCCGAGCTCAAGTTAATGTTGAAAACCCAAGTGTTATAAAATATATTGTAAATGTCTTGTTAAAGTGTCTAAGTTCAGGTCCTATTTGTGGAATGATGGTCATGTATGTCATGAAAGTGTTTTAAATGAAATGGGTTAAAACGGGGTGTTTGGTAACCCCGTAAGGTATATGTTTAAGGGTCGTTTAGACCACAAATGCTTATGAAAATGATTTAATACGTCATGTTAATGAATTCTGGAAGTTTATGTAAAGTATCTAGCCCTGGAAGTCGTGTTTTGGGTAAAAAAGGCTTGTCGGGTGAAGTAGTGGAGGCCTGAGTGCTTTAGCCGGCGGCTGGAAGGCCTTGGCAGGCAGCTAAAGGCCTTAGAAGGGCTTTAGCCGCCGGCCAAGAAGTTTGGCCGGCGGCTAAAGTACATCAGAAGGCTTTTCGGTTTTTGTCAATTTTGTTTTTGCCGTAAAAACCAAACCGTAAAGAGTTAGAAGGCGTGCCCCCCGCCGTTTCGAAGGTGGTTGAGTCTAGTTTCATTTAAAGATACTTCGAAGGGCTAAATTGTAAATGATTTTGGTCAGTTTATAAAAGAATGATGAAAGGTCATTTCGGGACATGCGTTTGTGTAAAAGTTTTAATTTTTGGTCAAATTTTGAGTCGGAAAAGGGGCGTTTCATGTCCAGTATCAAGTGTCTTGTTCAATTGATGCTAGAATATATGAATATGCAAACCTAGCAAAATTCTTTCATTTAGCTGGTATAAAAAAATAATGAATGAAAGAAAGTAGTATTAGCAAATTTATGGCTCATGTTTGGATTTTTTGTTATTATTTACACAACAAATATATGCTTATCTTATGCAAATTTTCCGATTGGAAATGTTGATCTAGAGCCCGAGAAATCATAGGTGGCTACTCCGAAACTGAGTGTTGGTTGAGCAGGAGATATATCCATACGAAATCCACACGGTACCTGCAACAGGTTAATCAGCCTTGCTAACGAAGAGAGGCTCACGATGTACTATTGTATCATAAAAAACACTTTAATCAAAATAACATATGAATCTAATGCATCATTTACAATCTTTTCTATTTATTCTCAAACAAAATCCCATAATTCATCGAAAGAGTCAGCAGGTGTACAATTAATCGCCTTTTATAACTGAATGAAAATTAGATATGCACATTAGATATAATACGACTGTTTGCAATTGCATTTTGATATTTTTTACGTTCTATTTTGAACGTTACACGAAACACTTACCATAATAATCACATATATGTTAACAGTCTATACGGCCCATGGCCTTCTTTGTATTTGTATGTAACTAGGTTAGGCCCATTATGCATTCGTTTATATTGATTGAGATGAATACAATATGATACATATATAGTATGCATAATGGGCCTAACCTAGTTACATACAAATACAAAGAAGGCCATGGGCCGTATAGACTGTTAACAATCAGTTGGGTCAATGCCCGATTCGATTTTACAGCAAACCAACTTGCTTCATTAATATTGTCAGGTTCAACTAATCACCCAAGTTGCTGAAATCAGTCAAAGTAAGTTTTGATTTTAAATGAACACCCACTCAAATTGCTTTTAGTTATCTCATTCAAACTAGAATGAGCATTTCATGCATCCTTAGTATTCCCGTACATGCTAGTTCAAAAAAAAAAAGTATTCCCGTACATGCATTCTGTTTTAACTTTTAAGTCATCATCCTT
Source organism: Tanacetum coccineum (assembly GCA_026074375.1). NCBI lineage: Eukaryota > Viridiplantae > Streptophyta > Magnoliopsida > Asterales > Asteraceae > Tanacetum > Tanacetum coccineum. The sequence continues at coordinate 8,238 of BQNB010014058.1, read as the reverse complement.
AGTATTCCCGTACATGCTATAGTCGATCCCAAATTGGATGTACTTGACTACAAGTGTGATAGTATTATTCCTCAACGTAACTCGGGTATTCCCATTACAGTCACAACTTTTTGACTTCTTGACTATCGAATAAATCCATGTTCACACTTGTTTTAAAATTAATGCACTATATGTACCAATTTGTTCATTATATCAAGTTTACATAGTTTCACAAAAGGCAAAGAACAAATTCTGGACAAAAAATTTCAGTCCATCTATCACCTTTAATTAACCACACTTGATATCTCAATTCAAAAGTTACTTGTATCACAATATCTTTAAACGAACACATAGGTTGTATAATTCTTTAAAATCACATCAAGGCTCCTACGTAAACCTTTTAACATATACAACGTTATGGTAATAATGCATATTTTATTTAAGTAGCTTTTAACCAAAAACATTTTTCTCTTTACAATTAAGGATTAATATGTTTTTTTTGATGGTTCACCGTGAATGAGTACAAAACCAAACCTTAGTCTCAAACATCATGAAATCCTAACACAACAAAGATATCATATACTTGAACACAAATACAGATTAGACTTGATAAAAATGACCCACTTAAATATTAATAAGTTTGATTCAAAACTCCCACAAAAAGAATGCAAAATCTCATACGGATCCGCACACATGTTACACAGTCAGAGTTTCCTGCCAAGTATAAACGGACCCTTTACGAGCTTGACTAAGGGTGCTTCATATTTTGTAATTAAGCTTGTATGTGGCTTTCGATCTTATTTATTTTTTGTCATTATGTTTCATAAACCTGTAATTTTTGTGGGTTATTTTTTGAAGATTTGTTTGGAATTATATATAACAAATCGAAAAAAGAAGCCATAGACATATAAAGCACTTAATAATAGGTGAACATTCTTGGTTTTTGTTTTTAAAAAAAGAACCTTATTGACTAAAACCGGTTCGTTAAAAAACCATATTTGGCAATAGAATATGTCTTAACCGTATCGATATAGTCAACCGGTATTTATTTAGCCGGTTCGGTTAAAAAGCTGGTTTAAAAAAACCGTATTACAAACGCCGTTCAGATTTCTCTTAAACCGTTACGAAACCGTTAGTTGCAAAAGGTTTGTGGCTATCACTCCAAAGTGTGTGAGGTCTCAAGTTGGTGCAAACAACTTTAATATGGCCACGCCAACCTCTGAAAAAGTGGAGCTTTACCTATTTGTATATTTCTTTTTTTTTTTTTTTTCTTTTTTATAATTTTTTAAAGTCTTGTGTGTCGTGGGTTTCAACCCTTATGATTATTCGCCTAAATGTTGAGTCTGAAACCACGGTTCCCAAAAAAAAAAGAAGCCGTTTAAAAAAACGAGTTTTAAGAAAAACCTGTTCGGTTATTTTTTTCTGTGTTTTTTTTACACTTTACTGGTAAGTTTAAGAGGTTGTCTAAAAGGGGTTACATTTCGACCTATTCAAAAGATACAACTAGGCCTTTAAAAGCCCATTTAGAATTATGCCCAAATCGAAGCAGTTGAGCATCATCAAAACAAAAAAGCATGCACTAACGCTTCCTTGATCCCTTTCCCATTTACGGCATCGCCATCATGTAATCATTTATCTTAGAAATCTTAAATATTTTTATAGTTTCTTAATTTAACATGTTCTTCTAAGGGGTTGTTTGAGTTAGCTTATGTTTTTTACTGTCTCTAATTCTGTGTAAAAAAAGCCAATTTAAGAGGTGTGGTTTGGATAATGCAATAACTTTAAATTCATATACTTTGTTAAAAGCATAAAAAAATACATGCCAGAAACACCCACTAAGTATGTTTAATAATAAGCATTTAGCGTATTTACTATTCAAAGACAGCATTTACTGCACACTCATACACACTTATTACTATAGCCTCCTCGGCTCCCATATACAACCCCTTTAGCTCATATTCACATACTTACTCTCACGCCCGAGCTTGGTCCTGGGTCAACACCCAGGGGCGAGTTAACGAGTATTCTTTCTTATTTTCAGGTAATTCAAGGGGATACATCACCAAGAGGATAGGGAACGCACCCTAAACTCAAGGTAGGTATTTTACCTTAACACTTATCAATTGGTGTTACGACTATCTTGATGATTCAATAAGCTTTGGCACCTGTAATTTGCTAAACACATGTAAATACTATCACAGTGTATTGTGTTCAAACAAGCATCTCTATTCATATTAGTTTGCCGTTGTGTTTTTATATATCGCCGTTTAACTACTTTATTATTTTTCTGAAATCGTTGTATGTTTGGGTGTGTCGCAGGAAGAAAGTGCCGCTGGCGGTGATATGTTGCCATCTTTGATGCTTGCGGATAAAAGTGATGATCAACTGTCTCGTGAATTGTTCCAGTTGTCAAACAAGTGCATCCGGGAGATACGACTGCCTCAAGCATATGGGAAGATATGTATGTCTTCATGTGGGTGGCTCCTAACCTTAGGAGAAGATTTTGCTACACAACTAGTCAATCCATTATCTCAGGAAACCATCAATCTTCCAAAGCTAGACAAAACCTTGCAAGACCAGTTCTTCAGTGAGTTCCCTGATGACCACGTAAATCAGTTTGAGTCCCCCGTAGAATGGAACAAGAACATCCTTAAGGCACTCCTCGTGATTCCATCAAATTTGGTGTTTGTAATATGGTATAGGAGGAGGCCAGCATTTTGCCACTTTGGAGATAAGAGGTGGACAACACATGTTGAGGGTTAGAAGGAGTTAGCCGATATTACGTTCTACAATGGACAAGTATATGCTTTTTGCTATGACAATAATATCCGAGCATGCAATGTGAATGGGCAAGAGCCACCAGTCCTGGTTGATGTAGCAACATTACCGGCTGATTATGATCTACTTGCGGTGTCAGCTTATATAATTGGACTAGATGATGATGAGAGGAAGCGGTTACTTCTAATTGTCAGAGAGGGATTGAATGATGGTGAGACGTGTGCTGAGACTTACAAGACTAAATTTTTTTGAGTTTTCGATTATGATTTAGAAAGTGGAAACTGGTCGGAAGTGAAGGATTTGGGCACGAAAACTTTGTTTGTCGGACATAATTCAACGTTTTGTGTAGAGGACACTACAGGGGTGATAAAGGGTAACTGCATATACTACACGGATGATGTCTTTGGACAGTATCACCGTAGTGAAAAAGGAGGAGGGAGAGATATGGGGATTTACCATATGTCAGACGGAACAATTGAACCCCACTTTGCAGGAGAATCACTTAGCCATCTTACACCTCCAATATGGTTGGAGCGTGAGAAGATTGCTACATTTGCCAAGTTATGTGAAAAGAAGAATTTGGATGATTCGATCATGAACATGGGGGCTGGTGGTGCTGTTTCCGTTGCTGCCCCTGCTGCTGATGGTGCTGCAGCATCTCCCGCAGCTGAAGAGAAGAAGGTATTGTGTTATGTAATTTGTTCTTTTTGGTTTGGGCACTATTCGAGTTCTAGTCAATGTCTGTTTGTAATTCGTTCGTGTGTTTGGGTTAATCTTATGTCTTTGTTGGAGCTCAATATTATCGGCTTTACCCAAACACACACTAACTGGTATTGCAAATGCCCCTTTTAATATAAAATAAGCTATTGGGCACTTATCAGTTGCTTTTTTATTTATCGCCGTTTAATTAATTTATTATTTTTCTGAAATTGTTGTATGTTTGGGTGTCTTGCAGGAAGAAGCAAAGGAAGAAAGTGATGATATTTGGGTTCGCAGGAAGAAGCAAAGGAAGGAATGATATGAGATTCAGCTTGTTCGATTAGAGTTCTTCTTCCCTATGTAAATGGTTTATTTCACTTATTTTGGCGACCGATCGATAGTCTTTTGTATGTTGATTTTCAAATGTTTGAGATTTTGCTGGATTCGGAACTTAGACACAGTTTTCTTGTTGGAGCAAAATGAAAACTTTGATTTTGGTCTTTATGTTGCTTATCTAGATTGCAATTCGCATGTTCTCTTGCTCTCTTTTCTCCCCTTTAACCCTTTTTCTACGGGTGTGATTTGAACTTGATTACTTTTTAGCTGTGTTTTCGACTTTCAAGTTCTAAATTTCCATCACTTAGTGTTTGGGTATACAATCATTCACATGTATTCAAGAAATCATTTAGTGTTAAAAATTGTTTACAGGTAATTAGTACTAGAATAGCTTGGCAAAAAACTTGATCACTTTGGTAGTTAAAAACTTAGTAGAAAATCATTACTCTTTATTCAAACGTGTTCTGCTGATACTTCAAAACTTGTGGCAACACGAGATAAGTTAGAAAAACCCTTTTAACAGTGTATTAAGGCTAAGTGTTTTTCTTCGCATGATGTGTGTCAAAATGTACAAAACCACATGATTTTTATTCAAATGTGTTCTACTGTCCATCAATCTTATTACAGTTGCAGAAAGTAACTACCATTACTAAACCAGAAGTTAAAAGTCACACAATTCACAAAACATTACAATATTCCCGTAGTGTTGCAAAAGTAAACAAACTATCAGTCCTAAGTTGTGTAACCATTAGCAACCATTTGCGCCATACGATTTTTTTCCCTTATCATCCAACCGTTTAAACATTAGGGAAAGTGGCACACTCTTACCAATCACAGACATGGCTAAAAGACGCTCATCAAGAGTCACGCCTTGTAAATCTTTCATTTGAGTCTTACCATGTCCCATAATCTCATTCGTTGTATTGATTCCTTGGCTAGCCACTTTTGTTTCCACACAAGTTTCATTTAGCTCTTTTATCTCTTTTTCGTTTATCACCCACTCTTTTTAGCTACATCAAATGAAGAAACCTTCACACTAACGGGCAACTCTTCAGTTTCCAAACTCGTGTTTATATTGATTTCTTCAACATTGTCTTCAGATTCAAAACTCGTGTGGACTTTAATTTCTTTGACGTTCTCTTCACCTTTAACGTCGTCTTTAGCTTCAAAACTCAGGTTTATTTTGATTTCTATTATGTCGTCTTCACCTCCAATACCATATGCTTGAAGGCCCTTACTCTATTTTTTTTAACCATGGTTTCCGACGCATTGGCCGAATAATCCACGGGGTTTGAACCCACCGCCACACAGTCTCAAACCAGGTAAAGCCCTCCCTTTTCAGGAGGTTGGCGTGGCCACTTCAGGTTGTTTGCACCTAGTAGGAATTGAACTTGAGACCTCACACATTTGATGATGCAAAGCTTGTCATAATGGGGAAATGGCCATTTTCTAAACTGAGTAGCAGTGTAAAAAGAGCATAAAAAGCTTTGAAAATCGTCTAGGGTTTAGCTCTCAAGAGTTTCACAAAAGTTCCACAGGAATTATGAAAACAATGCGAAAATATATATATAGAAAATAAACATCTGACGCCGTTAGGTATTGCTTGTATCCATAAAGTATTGTTGTATATTTTGTTTCTCCAAATTTTGAGCTTTGAAATAGCAGGTGTTACGCAATTTACTTCTCTTATGTTGGCTGTAAAACCGGTCAATCATGCTGCCAAATGGTTGATTCGTGTATTTTTGGATGCTTAATGGCAATTTTATTAATAAAACTCATTCGCAAAATCAAGAGTAAAGTCATGTGAGATTATTTGGCCTTTGTGCACGAAAAGACACCAAAATTGAAAAGTCGCAATTCACAAAACATTACATAACCGAGTTGACATCAAAATTTGTATATGATGGCGCAAAAAGAAAACAGCTTGCTACGTCTAGATTATCACACAACTCACGACACATCACATAAACGAGTTAATCACAGAATTCACATGATGCCACCAAAAGAAAACTAACTGTTATGTCTAAATAATAGAACCATCAGCAACCATTTGTGCCATACGAACTTTTCCATCCTCATTCAACCGAGCAAACATATGGAAAAGTGGCGCACTCCTACCAATTACGGACATCGCCTTAAGGCACTCATCTTCAGTGAGACCATATAAATCGTAAATCTGAGTCATAACTTTGTCCATCATTTCATTGGATGCATTGATTCGTTCATTAGCCACTTCCTCCAAGTTTTCGAAAAAGACCCGCCCAAAATTCTCAATGGCATTCTTCAGCACATCCAACGATCCCACACACGTTTCACATATCCCGTTATGTTCATCTCTTTTGCGTTTACTACCCCCACACTCTTTATATTCGTAGAACGAAGAAACATTCCCACTAACGTGCAAGTCTTTAGCTTCCAAACACGGGTTTCTTTCATTTTCTTCTGCTATGCCTTCATCTTCACCTCTCGTCTGCTTGATGATGTTTAGCTATGTCTTTACAAAAGATAGTGTGAAGCTTTTCGTAATGGGGAAATGGCTGTGTTCTAAACTGCACAGCATTTGTATGTTTCTACAAGGAAAATATAAAAGCACACATAATCATTACCAAGATACGGTGTCAAATGACTATTTAACCCATGCTTACCATAAACACATTGGTTGAATCCAATGGGTTAATTTGGATACATTTTTATTGACAACAGATTATAGGTGGCAAAACGCCCGCGGCGGGCAACAGGCAAAACGGGCACCGGGCGAAACGGGCACCGGGCAGAACGGGCAAGGCCAAAACGGACAACGGTCAAAACAGGCAAATTAAAATTCGGATCATTTTTGCGGTTTGTCCGTTTTTTACGACTTTGCCCTTTTTTACGATTTTGTCCGGTTTTTTAAGATTTCGCCCGTTTTTTTTACGATTTCGTCTGTTTTTTTACGATTCCGCCCGTTTTTTACGATTTAGTCCGAATTTTTTACGATTTCGCCCGTTATTTTACGATTTCGTCCGTTCTTTTACGATTTCGTCCGTTTTTTACCATTTCGCCCATTTTTTTACGATTTCGCCCATTTTTTTACGATTTCGTCCGTTTTTTATGATTTCATCCGTTTTTTACGATTTCGTCTGTTTTTTTATGATTCCGCCCGTTTTTTTACGATTTAGTCTTATTTTTTTCCGATCACGCTCGTTATTTTACGATTTCGTCCGTTCTACAAAAGATAGAAAGTATATCTACAAAAACGTATGCTTAATATTCACATATGATTTTTTACGATCACATATGAATTACCTATAGGAGTATCTTTTGTGATAGTGTAAGCATGATGTTAGTTGTAAAAGATAGTATATCTACGAAAACGTATGCTAAATATTCAACATTACATATTGGGAATAAATAGTAAACCTATTTGATGTTTTGCTGTGATCTTTTGTGATAGTGTAAGTCATGTGTTAGTTGTAAAAGATAGAAAAGAAAAGGATATCTACGATAACGTTGCTAAATATTCAAATTAATATTGGGATAAATAGTAAAACCTATTTGATGTGTTTGCTTGTTAGTATAGTGAATGGGTTGGGCACATTGGTACGAGTATACATGCAATTAACTTGAGTCTTAAAGTTATGGATCAAAAACAACCATTATAAGTTCTAAGAATAAGGTTACCATGCTCAAATAATACTTCTGTTTATTATACAATTATGCTGCAAATAGTATTAGTTAGTTTCATGGGACCAAAAAAATACCCTAGCTCTGCTTTTGCCATCCCTCTAGTCCCTATGTAGGTAAGTCGGCTCAGTTGCGTTTTCGCCTTTAACTACATTGTGAACCATGTTATTACTTATCACATGTCTAAAATCTTGGTCATATCAGGTGAGAGTAGATATACCAATGGGGATTATAAATTAAGAATCACATCGTACAAAAAAGGTTATGTATTCCTGAGCTGTATATTAGCTCCATCAAAATCAACTGCTAATCGAGTTGCGGATGGCGAAAAACAAGAAATTTGAAAATAGAGTAAACATGGGGCTGTTTGTTGCGCACCCACTGCAAAATTAAACATGGAATATCGATGCAGTGAAGTAGCATGTGATTTGAGTAGAAAGTCTTGTTTAGGTGAAACAGGGGAAATCAATTATCAGATATTTTTAACCAAAACTATATATTGAACGAGGCTTAAGAGGATATAAGTACTTTTGTAACAAAATAAACACCCCTTTAGCAATAAATTAAAAGAAATACTAAATCCACAAATAGTTTACAAAATTTTACCCACACAATGACTTGGCGAATGTATTAGTCCAATCATAATTTCTCTTTTTTTTTTACCCTCCACACTTGATTGCCAAGTCATTGTGTGGATACAATTTTGTGGATCTAGCATATCTTATAAATTAATCATGTTATTGGACTGGTCGGGTCGATATCAGACTATCAGAGTGATAATTA
>BQNB010014057.1:0-75906 GCA_026074375.1 Tanacetum coccineum | reverse complement strand
TACATTTAGACATAAGCGTTCGGGAGCTCGATGTGTCCTTGCGGACCTACGAACGGGAACTACTTCCTCTTGAGGTGGTTCGAAACCTTCAACCTCCATAAGAATTTCGCTAGTATTTTCAGAAGGTGATATATCTTCATCTTGAATTTCTTCAAGTTCTACAGCCCTCCCACTGACTTCTTGAGATATAAGATTTTTTCTCCAAGAACTGAGCATACCTCGCAACAAATATTTTGTTTTCAGGTGGGAAGTAGAAATAGTAACCCATTGTTTCATTTGGGTATCCTATAAAGATACACTTAACATATCTTTGTTGAAGTTTGTTAGGCGTATCCCGCTTCACAAGCGCCTCACATCCCCAGACCTTTATGTAAGACACGTTAGGAACTTTTCCATACCATAATTCATATGGTGTCTTATCAACTTTCTTGGTTGGAACTATATTGAGAATGCGTGCAGCAGACTCTATAGCATAATCCCAAAAGGATAAAGGCGGAGTTATAAGATTCATCATTGATCGAACCATGTCCAACAAGGTATGATTCCTCCTTTTAGACACCCTATTGTATTGTGGTGTATATGGAGGTGTAAGTTGTTGGACAATTCCATAAGCTTTCAGATAATCTTTAAACTCTTGACTAATATATTCGCCTTCTCGATCCGATCGAAGTGCTTTTATAGTCTTCCCGAGTTGATTTTCTACTTCGTTATTAAACACCTTGAATGTTTCCAAGACTTCATGTTTATGTTTAAGTAAATAAACATAAGCATAACGACTATAATCATCTTTTTTTTGGTAAAGGGTTTTACCCCGGTAAATTGGTAAATAATTTAATTATTTATTCAATTTGGTAAAGGGAGTACACCAGGTAAATTGTATTAAATCACAATAAAAGTTAAGTACAATGGAATGTTATGCGAGATTCTACATAACCCTCAAAAACAATAGCTTGAACTTCTAAGGAATCAAAAGAGACATGCCTCTAATGAAACTACAAATATTATGTGGTTGAAGTACCACATTAACGACTATAATCATCCATAAAGGTAATGAAGTAGCCAGCACCTTGTCTTGACATATGTCTAAGTGGACCACTCACATTACGTATTGTAATTCAGCCCCAATAAGATTATTCTCCCCTTATACGGTACTGCAAAATTGTTTCCTTTGTCATCTTACGTAACCCCTGATAAACAATGAAACGTGATTGATTAAAGGATTCATTATCCGTTGACTTTAAAAGCCCATCATGTTCAAAGCTTTTCAATACATTTCTTGCTTATATGAGCAAGACGACAGTGCCACATATAAGTAGAGTCCAAGTTATGTTTGGCTCTTTTATTTTTTTTTGGGTAAAGGGTTTCCCCGGTAAATTTTATTACACCAAAAAAACGTTGAAGTACAATGGATGAGGGTGAAATCCCACATCGTAGTCCAATCCGGACACTTACATGCAACAAAAACAAACTAACAAAAACCTCTATATAAGAATGATAAGCCATCCTTATAACTATCAACCAAAAGACTTCCTACGATGACTATTTAAACGGATATCATATTGATCACAAAAAGCTTGCCCTTGCTCGTTTAGATCACAAAACTGAGCCTCATACCCATCATAGCCATCCAAATCATCTTCCAAGCGATCCAAAGAGCCTCCACCCGATATATGATCTGGCATGCATACCTCCTCGACTTCAGATTCTTCTGAATCTGACAAAGAGTGATGTTTGTTCTTTGACGCCTCACGTGTCTTCAAAAATTTCTCCAAAAAACTTACCTTCTTACTTCCATTATCCTTCTTAGGTGCATGAGTTGTTAGTTGACACCACAACATATCACCTTGTCCTCTTCCATACGTGTATCTATATAACTCCTCAATTGACCCAAATCGATATCATCCTGAATGAACTTAGATTTAGCATTTTCGTTGGTAGGTCTAGAGGAGTCATCAGTGGTCACATTAGACGGTTCAGTTGGCTTATCACAAGCCACATTAACATCCTCCTTTGAGTAATGAGAGGAACTATCCTTCAGTTTAGATGGACTTAACATGGTATTAGTCGGCTTGACCACGGGTCTATATATAAATTTAAGCTTCCCCTTAGAGAACCTAAACCGTGAAGTATTGTTCGCTTTTGAGGCCTGATTAATACCCTTTGATTTCCTCTTATCATACCCAAGTCCATCCTCCTTATTTGTATTATGAATTTCCTCCTTCTCTTTATTATGGCACTCCTTATCAATATGGTCAAAAACTTTACACACTGAACAACGGGGCGGTCATATCGAACCGATTTTCATTGGATACCAATCGGATTCCCCTTATTCTTATATCAATAAGGAACACAGCCACAACAATAGATGAACCAAGTTCCTTTTCTGCTGATATCTCAACTAGAACTCTAGCTTAAGAGTTCATCCCCCACGAGTTAAGACACATATTACTCGTGTGTGCATAAAACTTAATAAGTGGACCTAATTTGACCGTGATCAAATTAAGGCCAACCTTTGAATACGCAACAATAGGCACATTAAACAATTTAACCCACACAGGGACCTTCTTTATGTCTTCCCGTTTCAATTCAGAAATCGGATTCCACATATTAAGTATTAGAGGGACTGACCTAATTCGCCAAGGACCTTGATCCAAAACGTTTTCCATACCTTCCTTAGTCAAAAATTGGAACATAAAGAAACCCTGATGTACCATGACATTCTTAAACTCGTACTTTCCCCAAGCATTCCTAGCATAGTTTTGTACTACAGGAAAAGCAAGTCGACGTCCAACAAAATAACCATAGAGTGAGTTTTCAAATCATGCACTCAACGTATCAACCTCTTCCTTCGGTATAATCACATCAGCCAATGTGCAATCTTCACCTATTACACCAGCAGCCCTATGGTTATTCTCAGTATTAATCGAAGTGGATTTAAAACTCCCCACCTCACCATCATCATTCTTGTTATCCATGACAACAGCAACATCATCCGAAAAGGTCACCTTGTCTTTAACACATCGATAAGGTATCATAGGTTTTCCATCTCTTCCCAATATTTTCCCATCGATGTTCTTTACTTTTTTAGCCAATTCACTCAACAGCGATCCCATATTACCATCGTTTTTCAATGAGGCCTTATTCGATCTGTTGAGAAATCCTTGCTCCATCTCTCTTACACCCCACAACCAATAATAATAAACCACTACTTCCAATCAACTTCGCAGCAGAAAAAATGAAACCCTAAAAATTAGGGTTTTGTTATCGCATGTACAGCCCACATCTTAACCACGATTAAATCGAAAATATAGCAATAAAGCGCCAAGGTAACAGCAACAACGAAATTCCCTTCCAATAGAATAGATCAGATCAAATCAAGGAAGTGAAACCCTAAATATACGAAACCCTAAAACACCTAAAGCAGACGCCACCTAATAACAGACTTGTAGATCTAAATAGATAAACAACGAAAGTTAAAAGGCTGAGGAAACAATAGGAAAAGAAGGATTAAACAATTAAGAGCAAGGATATAAGGCGATTTTTGAGATAGAAACAATATAAAGTAACCATACAACTCAACCCAATTAGGTTCTTGAATGACGTGAATCTATTAATCAAAAAATTAATAAGAAAAACGATTAGAATAGGAAGAATTTGCTCAGATTGGGATGGGAAGTGATGGTTGTTTGGCTCTTTTATTGCTAACATTATAAATAGAATTAACATTTGGTACAAGATTAAGCATATCAATTAATTAAAACAATTTAAGCTTTTTAGATAAATCATGTAAAATATATCCCTATATATTATTACCTTAATTATGTGACCAATTTTAAGTAAGATTATTTCTCTAAATAATTTTCTAATAATAAATTTTCACATAAAAGGCAACAATTACACATATATAGGCGTCAGATTTTACATATAATTTACGTTTTTTATGTAATTACTACGCTATATGATATGGCTCGTGATGCCACTGTTAGAAATCGTCATCTAAATAACCTAATATTACAAGAATATTAAACGAGCTACGCAGCGGATCTAATTCATATAGCATAAATAATTAACACATAAAACATAAATAAGGAAACAAACTGTTAGCAATCAAGCTATTGACAAACACAAGATTCTTTGAGTACACGCACGCGTGTAATAAACGTGCTTACCGAAAACAACTCCAAGTTACTAAAGCAAGTAACCTCCACGCGGTTCATACACTACACGTCAAGCAGTATCACCTGAATGCTAGTTCTTGACTAACGAATATGTAAACACCAAGAAAACTAAAACTAGAAAAAACCCTTTGGGTTGTTTCTTGCGATCGAACCAAGAGAGAGAGAGACAAGGGAGTAGAATAATGAGCTCTAGAATCCTCCTTATATGCTGATAGATTTAGAGTTTACCTAAATTACATTCCTTGTAGGAAAAGATAGCTCAAAGCCTAATCCAACCCCCCCCCTTGGGTCTTAGATCCGATCGAACAAGGTCAAACACCCCTTGAGATTGAGTTTTTGACTTTTCTAATTATTTATGGTTAATTACATTTAATTACCCATTAATTAAAAAACCTTATTAGTTAGTTACAATTAATTAACTAATTAACGACCGTTAGTGTTTATTCGTCAAATCATATATTAATATAAATAATAAATATATAATTATATTATTATTAACATTAATATAATGATACCTAAATGTATAACGTGTGTGACCCCCTAGGCTTACGTATTTCTAGCCGTATAAATATTCGTATGACATGAGCACAAACCCAACAGCTCCCACTTGCGAATGTCTCATTCATATCATATAACATACTAGCATTGACAATTAGTCTAGCAACATCATTAATGCTCCCAGAAATACCTGATTTTGCAGTTTATGGAAAACAAGTCAGCCTTCTATGGATTCAATTAGTCCTATCCCTTTGTTTCAGATACATGTTAAATATGGATATTGATCAATAGTCATTCCATAATTTAACAATTCTGTTTCTCACATCTGTACTTATTCAGATCACCAAATGTAAAAAAGAATCATCTTAACTACATGTTGGGCACAACCATGCAAAAATTTGATCAAACTAACGAGGGGCCAGTAAGTATCTAACTCCCACTCAAGTGGAGGAACAAATTCTATTTTGACTACAAGTGTCCGTCATATACTTCAAAACACTTCTAAAAATAGCCCTTATAACTACCTTTTAACAGACTACCGGTAGGCTTATTATCAAGAAATGCTATCCATACATGCAAAACCTGCTTGCATCTCAAGTCTAAGGATAAACATAACTTTCAGTTCAACGATGTACGCAATGCACCCAATGACGCTGATACCATAAAGTGATCACAAACGTAGGTTATCCAATCCAATATTGCAACCTCATTAATAACCATGTGAAGCTGGCAGAATCATCATAACGTATTTTCTTCCTGTAATACAACACAACACTCACATTACCTTGCTTAGCAATTTTCCCAGTACGTTAACTGGTAATGGACATAGCTTTAGAATGCGACAAGTCATTCATGGATATAAACATGCAAATATAGGACATAACTATTATAAAAATGAAAGGAAGATACCACGTATATTAATTCATTCAAAAAGAAAATAACAATCGTTTAACATCCCATTATCCAAATACTAACTAATACATCATAGATTTACATGAGACTACTAGCAGGAACAATTCCAATCGCCATAGCATGTTTAAAATGCTTACTTAATGACATTGGTTTTTTAAATGGATCAGCTACGTTGTCATATGTGTGAACTTTATTTAGGACAATTTCACCTTCTTGAATTACTTCATAAATGTAGTGAAATTTCCTCTAAAAATGTTTGGCTCCTTTTAAGATTTTGAGATAACTGGCGATAGCTAATGCAGACTCATTGTCACATAGCATCTCCATAGGCCTTTTATTTGATGGCATGACACCTCCAAGTCCATCAATAAATTTCTTCATCCATACTGCTTCCATTGATGCTTCAGCAGTAGCAATGTACTTAGCTTCTATAGAATACATAGCAGTAGTGATTTGCTTGGCACTCTTCCAATCCACGGCTCCACCATTAAGTACGAACACATATCCCGTTTGAGATTTTGTATCGTCCTTATCCGTTTGAAAACTTGCATCAGCATAACATGTTACTTTCAGCTCATCTTTAGGTTTTACCCCATACACAGGAACCATATCTTTAGTATTTCTCAAATACTTAAGAATAGTTTTTATAGCAATCCAGTGAATCTCACCAGGATTTTTGGCTAAAAACGACACACAAATTTTTGGCATAGGCCAACATCATGTCAGTGCATCTAACCTCATACAAGGATTGAACTATGGCCGAAAATAAGGAACCTTTGCATATCGATTTACCTCAGTAGGATGTATTTAGCAATTGCGACTTTATATAGTCAGGATTTTCCATCATTGGAGTATACCTTTTCTTGGAGTTTTCCATTCTAAATTTCTTTAGAATTTTCTCTAGATAAGCACTTTGACTAAGAGCAGTCAACCGCTTAGATCTATCACGTATGATCTTGATTCCAAGGATATATGTTGCTTCTCCTAAGTCTTTTATAGAAAAACACTTACAAAGCCAAGATTTTACTTCTTTTAGCATTGTAACGCTGTTTCCCAAGAGTAATATATCATCGACATACAAGACTAGGAATGCAACATTACTCCCACTAGCTTTGAGATATACACATGGCTCATCAGGATTTTGAGTAAAACCAATCTTATTGATTTCCTCATCAAACCTTTTATTCCAACTTCTAGATGCTTGCTTCAATCAATAAATGAAACGTTGAAGTTTGCATACTTTGTTAGGATGTTTTGGATCCACAAACCCTTTCGGTTGCACCATATATATGTCCTAGCTTAGGTAACCATTTAGAAAGGCTTTCTTGACATCCATTTTCTAAATCTCATAGTCATAGAACGCGGCTATGGCTAAAAGAATCCTTATAGCTCTAAGGTATGCAATAGAAGAGAAGGTTTCCCCATAATCTACTCCGTAGGTTTGGGTATAGCCTTTTGCTACCATATGAGCTTTAAAGGTGTGTACATTGCCATCCATGTCAATCTTCTTCTTGAAGAGCCATTTGCATCTAACAGTTTGACCATTAGATGGAAGATCAACCAAATACCAAACTTGGTTATCTTTCATGGATTGCATTTCCGTATTCATAGCTTCAAGCCATTTGTCAAATTCAGGATCTACTAATGCAGCTTTATATTTAGGAGGTTCATCAAGATCCCCTAATTCATACTCCTCAATGTCAACATAGTATCCATATCTATCTGGTGCTTGAGGTATCCTTGAGGATCTACGAATATGAACTCTAACATTTCAGGGCTCAACCTTGATAGGTGCTGCCTCATTATGTTCTTTGCTAGTATTTTCAGAAGGTTGTGTATCTTCCTCTTGAATTATTTCAAGCCCTTTATCACTCCCACTCATTTTGAGAAGTCCGTAACTCCCACTCGCTTCTTGTACCATAAAACTATTTTCAAAGAACTCAGCGTTTCAAGAAACAAAGATCTTGTTCTCGAGTGGATAGTAAAAGTAGTAACCCATCGTTTCCTTAGGGTAACCTACAAAGATACACTTAATGGATCTGGAATCAAGTTTGTCAGGCGTGTCTCATTTCACGAGTGTCTTACAACCCCAAACCCTTAAATAAGACCACTTAGGAACTTTCCCGTGCCATATTTTATAAGGCATCCTATCAACATTCTTGGTTGAAACCATATTAAGAATGCGAGCTGCAGTCTCGAGAGCATATCCCCAAAAGGATTTTGGCAGAGTTGTTAGATTCATCATGGATCGAACCATATCAAGTAAAGTCTGATTCCTCCTCTCAGACACCCCGTGATGTTGCAGTGTATAAGGTGGAGTTAGTTGGGATACGATACCAAAGCTTTTCATATGATTAACAAACTCATGACTTAGGTATTCTCCTCCTCGATCGGATCGAATAGCCTTTATCTTTTTACTGAGTTGATATTCAACTTCATTCTAAAAGACCTTAAATGTTTCAAACACCTCATGTTTATGTTTTATCAAGTAAACTCATAGCGGCTGAAATCATCTATAAAGGTGATGAAGTAATTAACACCCTCTCTTGACATAGTTCTGAATGGGCCACATACATCAATGTGTATAAGTCCTAACAGATCCTTAGATCTTTCCACTTAATGTGGAAAAGGCTTGCGCGCCATCTTTCCAGATATACAAGACTTACATTTCTTATGTGATTCATCGTGAGTGGGTTGCAGGATCTTATCATGCTGAAGCATGTCCATGCATTTCTTGTTTATATGTCCAAGATGACAATGCCATAGATAATAAGAGTCCAACCCATGTTTGGCTCTTTTATTGCTAACATTATAATTAGAACTAACATTTGGATAAAGATTATGCATATCTATTTCATAAATACCATCACGTGGAATTACATTAAAATAAAACACATTATCTTTGGAAATAGAAATACCATAATTCATAAATGTATAAATATAACCGAACTTAACCAAACGAGAAATTAAAACAACACCCCTAGTAACAGTAGGTGCGAAATGACAGTTGTCTAATACAAGTATTAAACCACTAGGAAGAATTAAATCAAAACTTCTGATAGCTTCAACGGCTATACGCATTCCATTTCCCATGTACAGGCTTAAAGCTCTATGTTTCAACTTCATGCTTTCTCTAAGTCCCTAAGAAGTATTACTGATATAAGTTCCACAACCCATATCATACACCCAAGTATTATTAGGAAAAGCATAGAGTTCTATAATGAACATACCTGAAGTACTAGCCTCGCTAGCATTCTTTCTCTTCTTCAACTCAGCATGGTAGGATGGACAATTCTTCCTCCAGTGACCAACCTCCTTGCAGTGGTGGCAGATAGAGTCCTTTGCCGGATTATCCCTCTTAAGCGGCGGTGGGATCTTGGTCTTGGGAGCATAAGCAAGCTTATTCTTTCCCTTGGCCTTACCCTTTACCCCTTGCAGTTTCTTCTTGTCCTTATGGATCTTACCTTCCCGTATAGCTAACACAACGGGAGTTTCAGCCTTCTTTGGAATACCTTTTTTCATGGAGTTTCAGCATAGCATGTAACTCAGCTAGCGTCTTCCCCATGCTATGCATGTTATAGTTCTGAATGAACTGATCATAGTCCTTGTTGAGAGAATTCAAAATAAGACTCACACCAAGTTCTTTTGGCATCGCATAGCCTAGGCGTTCCAAAGTGTCCAGTTAGCTTTTCATCTTCAAGAGATAAGAGCTTACTGACTGACCATCCTCCTGTTTGCAAGCGTAGAATGCTTTGATTGTTTCAAACAGTTCCTATTTAGCTTGCTCTTCGAACATAGTTTTTAGTTCTTGGATTATGTCATATGCCGTATAGTTTTCAAGTATCCTCTGAAGTTCAGGAGACATACTACCAAGCATAAGACATGCCACCTCATTTTGCGCATCATTTAACGCTTCATATGCATCACGCGCAGCTTGAGATGCTACATGATAAGGAAGATGGGTCATAGGCTGTTCCAAATGAATTAGTTTCCCTTCAGACCTAAGAACGATTCTTAAGTTTTGGAACCAGTTCGTAAAGTTTGGTCCAGTAAGTTTCTCCTATTGGAGAATTGACCTCATAGTCGTATTGTTTATGTTTTGGGCAACATCAGCCATCTACAAAACAATCAAAAGTTTAGAAAATATTAGTATTTTCGATAATTATCTCTTATAAAATTAACTACCCATGTTTATTGTAAAAATAAACAATTAATTTTATCAAGAGTCTAAGATCCAACTTGATGATATACCATTAATGCAGTTGATCTACTAGAAATGGTATAACTCAAAAGGTAATCAACGGGTGAGAATTGCCAACATGTGCAACTCTTAGTATTATGGGGCACAAGGCAATATAATCCAGAATTATAATGTCAAGTAGCATGTTTCACCCCATCTTGTGCCTCGGGTCAAAAGTCTGACCAACCATACTCGATATAAGTCGTCCAATACAAAATCTGTGATTTTAAAAGAGTCCCCCCCCCCCCCCCCCCCCCCCCCCCCCCCCCCCCCCCCCCCCCCCCACCCCCCCCCCCCCCCCCCCCCCCCCCCCTCAGGTATGACCATACGATTGTTATATTACCTTGTTTTGCAAATTCACCTAAGACTGTCTTAGAGTAAAAGAACAAACTCAAGTGATTTCATACTTGGATGGCAACTGACTTAACTTTTAAGGTATAAATTAATAAAATTACGTTACCCCAACTTTAATGTATCACGGAAGGCATGCCTACAACCTTATGCACTAAGTTTAAATTTTATAAACCTGTTTTCGATTTAGTTTGTTTTAAAATCATTCTATAAATCCCTCAATTTTATAAATTTTCATGCCATTTATAAAATTATGGTTGCCATTTATTTACAATATTTCTAAGTATAAGAGATCTTACTACGGATAAGGTTAATTCCTCATGGAAAACAATCAAACCCTAGTAACGACTAAAGACATACTTAAAATACTGTTAAAATCGTTTATGTAAATTTTATGTATTCTTGCATGTTCCGTCGTGGGCCACTAAATCCCTACGTTATAGAACGTTTGCAAGAAAATTACAAAATTTACATATATAGTCCATGATTTTGTAAAGTGTATGTATCAATATGCATACAATAAACATCATGTACTTTTAGTCCATATTAATTTTGAAAATCGTTTTTGCATAATTATAAAATGCCACAAATATAAAACATGCAAAACATATTAAGCCAAATTAATCATACTAAACTAGAATTAGTTACGCAATTAATTCAACAAAGGGTCTTCCCTAATATTGCAATCAAGTAATTCACATAACAAATTCTCATGCATATAGATACTTAAGCTTCATAAACCATGGGTTACATGCATGTAATCCATGGTTGACAATTTATAACAGGATAAATAAGCAACAAATATTTATAGCAAATCTAAAACGTAATTAAAACAATTTAAGCTTTTTAGATAAATCATGTAAAATATATCCTTATATATTATTACCTTAATTATGTGACCAATTTTAAGCAAGATTATTTCTTTAAATAATTTATAAAATAAATTTTCACATAAAAGGCAACAATTACACATATATAGGCGTCAGATTTTACATATAATTTACGTTTTTTATGTAATTACTACGCTTTGTGATATGGCTCGTGATGCCACTGTTGAAAATCGTTATCTAAATAACCTAATATTACAAGAATATTAAATGAGCTACGCAGCGGATCTAATTCATATAGCATAAATAATTAACACATAAAACATAAATAAGGAAACATACCGTTAGCAATCAAGCTCGTAAGATTCTTTGAGTACATGCACGTGTGTAATAAACGTGCTTACCGAAAACAACTCCAAGTTACTAAAGTAAGTAACCTCCACTCGGTTCATACACTACACATCAAGCAGTATCACCCGAATGTTAGTTCTTGACTAACGAATATGTAAACAGCAAGAAAATCGAAACCAGAATAACCCTTTGGGTTGTTTCCTGCAATCAAACTAAGAGAGAGAGAGAGATAGAGAGAGACAAAGGATTAGAATAATGAGCTATAGGATCCTCCTTATATAGGGATAAATTTAGAGTTTACCTAAATTACATTCCTTGTAGGAAAAGATAGCTCAAAGCCCAATCCAACCCCCTTTGGGTCTTAGATCCGGTCAAACAAGGTCAAACACCCCTTGGGATTGATTTTTGATTTTTCTAATTATTTATGGTTAGTTACATTTAATTACCCATTAATTAAAAAACCTTATTAGTTAGTTACAATTAATTAACTAATTAACGACCGTTAGTGTTTATTCGTCAAATCATATATTAATATAAATAATAAATATAGAATTATATTATTATTAACATTAATAGAATGATACCTAAATTTATAACGTGTGTGACCCCGTAGACTCACGTATTTCTAACCGTATAAATATTCGTATGACATGAGCACAAACTCAAACACGAACATCATTGCCCACGTACAAATAGAGAGCTCCTTATTTCAGCTTTCTTGCTCCTCTAAGACCCTGTTTTGTGTTACAAATGTGAGTACCACAACCAGTGTCATACACCCAGGATTTATTAGGAAAAGAAAATAATTCTATACGAAGATACATGAAGAACTGGCAGTGCCAACTTGCTTCTTCTTCTTAATCAACTCAATAAGATAAACATGAAAATTCCTCTTCCAATGACCCACCTTTTTGCGATGGTGGTAGGTGTCATTCTTTGTCGGGTGCTCTATAACAAAAGGTTTAGGGTTTTTGGCTTAGGGATATAAACTGCTTTATCCTTTCCCTTGCCTTTTCCTTTACCCTTTCCTTTAGCATTTTACGATTTCTTGTTGGACTTCTGGATTCTACCACTTTGAATCGCCATCACTTGTGGTGTAGCAGCCTTTTTAGGTAAACCCTTCTCATATTCAATAAGCAGAACATGTCGTTCACCAATTGTCTTCCCTATGTTATGCATATTGTAATTTCTTACAAAACCAGCAAAGTCACTAGTAAGGCCATTCAAGATTAAACCAACACTAAGATCTTGCGGGAGAACATAACCAAGACGTTCTAGTTGCTCGACATAACCCTTCATCTTAATGACATATAGGCCAACTGGCTTTCCCTCTTCTTATTTGCTAGCATGAAAAGTTTGAATTAGGTCAAACCTCTCAACTCCAGCTTATTTCTCAAACATGAATTTAAGCTCCTGAATAATGTCATAAGGTGATGAGTGTTCAAATTGTCTATGAAGTTCGGGAGTCATACTTCCGAGCATAAGACAAGCAACCTCATTATAAGCATCATAAACTGCGTTTCATTTGGCAAGCACTTGTGGTGCGGAATCAACAGGAGGAGCAGGGGGAACATGTTGTTTAATGACAAATATTTTCTTTTCAACTCTCAAGACCAGCTTAAGTGGACGAAACCAGTCGTTGAAATTAGTTCCAAAATTTTTTTCTCTTTCAAACATAGACCTATGTCACACCCCGCCTCAGGCGGAAATGCGAGGCGTGAATGAAGAGGAACTGTCATAAAGCATTGGTACAACATAATAGAGAATTTACTAAATGAATATTTACCAAAATATGCTACAATAACATAGCCATAATGCATCAAAATCCAACATGTCAGGACAACACAATGATGATCGACCTCAAAGGGCATATTCTTAGGTCTCACTAAGCCAAGTCACAAGCTCTAACTCCTTAGGCTTCAAAAATCTTATAACCTAAAAATGGATACTCGAAAACGTCAATATAATGTTGGTAAGCTCGCAGGTTTAAGACACAAAAGAAAATCATAGTTTTGCTGCACAAGATATATAAGTAGGACAATAGTGAGTATTACGCACATTAAGCATTCAATATAATCACAAAATCAAGGATCACATATTTAAAATAAAATAGTACCGGGAGCCTCTACCCGAAGATATATTGGAAGCCACTACCTAAAGATATACTGGGGAACACTACCTAAAGATATATTGAGGAACACTACCCAAAGATATACTGGGGAACACTACCCAAAGATATTATGATAATCTATATTCCAAAGACACACATAAATGCACACACATATAGAAATATAATAACACATATTGTCTAAAATATGAAAAACATCTAACACAGTACTTAAAAATATTCAAAACCACATTTGAGTATCATTTTCCCCCAATAAAAAATCATAGGAAAAAAGGCCACGAAAACTCACCTTAAGTCAAGGTAGTTACGGTATAATACGACAATGGCAAAACACGAATTAGGAACCTCAAAGAACGTGTACCTCTACAAATGACCTTGCAAATAGTAATATGACACTCATTAGACTCTCAATGATATGCTCAGACTCGATGACAAAAATAGTAAGTCAAATATAAACTAGTCACATCGTAAAATCATGCTTTATTCATAAAGACACAAATACTCTATTATGTCTAAATTTTGATGTCGTTACAAGCAACCATTTTGCCATGATAAAAACTCAACCACTGATCAAGCCCTTAAATATGTCATTATTCAGTGTCTTAGGCATCTCCTAGAATTTTCACGGAATTCTTTAAAGACTTTTACCCGCCCTTTTATAGCCGATGCCAAAAACGGCCAAATCTGGATATACAAAAGTATTTTAATGATCAAAGGGTCTAAACCAAAGTTTTATGGTTAGGGCCAAAGATAAACTTTAAATAACATATAGGAGTACTTCCCATATCAGTTTCAAGTATATATTTTCCATGGTTCATGATTTATAGATCAAATACCACAAGAGTTCAAAATAGTTTTTCGGACAAATTTGACACCTTACTCCATTTTGCAAATTTCACTAACCAAACGATCTCAATATTTTACATATCTTACATTTATGAAAACTATACTCAAAGTAGATGAGTTTAGACTCAAGAATCACGTCAAAAACTTATTTCATGGCCAACTTATGACCCTTACAAGTTGGTACTTCGAAAATCACAGCCCACTTTTTAGGGTTTTCATCAACTTCATGTATTTCATTTTGTACCCAATCATATCCAAACGACTTAGATGAATCTCAAACTCATTTTAATTACATATTAACATCATTTTTTGTAGGATCCCGTTAACACTTCATAACATATATATCATACACGAATTAGAACTAGAAAAGAGAAGAGAGATGAGTTGTTTTGTAGAGAGAGAAAGAAGAGAGAGAGAGATTTTAGGAAAAGGAAAAAGATATTATTTTCAACAACTACTAACTTTTCCTAGGAGGAAAAGTTATATATATACCCCGACACATTTAAGTGACGCGCGGGATATTTAACTAGGACTCGGGCTCGGGTTTTGCTTGGGATTAAACCTGAAACATATACAATATTAGATTAACTATCGAGCCCGATTCTCGATGCTTTCCTATTACAACGTTAACTAATTGATTGACCGAGACTTAAATACATAATGAACGAACTTCATGTTCGACTCAATATTTTGAGGCTAACAATCTCCCCCGAAGTGAGTTCATTGATGACACTCCTTCATGAGATCAATGAGATTGCTTTCGTCGTTAAGCTCATGTGGTCTTGGTCTTTTTCTTTGTTCTTTGTTGTAGGTTTGTTCCTTCATGCTTTGCGATCTTGACTTTGAGCCTTTGTCATTGTCTTTATCGTCTTTGCCATCTTGCGATCTTGTGTCTTTTACCAACATTCTCATATTATGCCTAATCTTGAAAGCTTCAAATCAGAGTTTGCGGAAGTCTTTGTCTTTAAATCTTGAGCTTTCATGATAGTTTGTCTTTGTAGAATGAGCATGAATATGGGGTAATAAATCGACTTTGGTTGATTGGGATACCGTCACCACCGTTTTAACCTGCAGGTTTACGTTAGTGATAATCGAGAAAATTGATTTGAAAATCAATCGACGTATTACTTGTAAAAGCGTTTTTGTAACACATCGGGAGTTTTAATCTTTTTATCAAAATTCATCAACCGTCAATTCATTTACTGGACCAAATCGATATCCAGTTGTCACAAGTTTGATTCATATAGAATCTCGCAAGTCACCTACCAAGAGCTTGTTTGATGCTGACTCAAGCAGGATTTCCATCTTCATTGTGAATACATAAGTATCACTCGGATGTTCTGGCAAATATCACAATGATATTGCGTAGGACTCTTGTTAACAGCTTGTAAACTTGATGATGTTCAACAAGTGTTTGAAATGGAATGTGTCCTAACGAGATTTAGATTGATCTCTTGGCTCTAGACTCGATTAGTGCATTTTGGTTTTAGTACTCGGAGGCTGGAGCAGATTGCCACCTATTCACAATTTCAACCGAATCTCGAATGTGTTGTCAATAAGATTAAGTGTGTCATCTCCATGACAACTTTCCGAGACTCGTTTCCGTTGAGAGCTATAACCCCGACATGGTGGGATCTCGGATTGTGCATTGCTTTCTAGGTCAGTAATGTGTCTCTCCAAGGTCATCCCCGCATCTCTGCCACACCACTTGTGCTTTCTCGACACCCCTCCGACTTATGTATTGACCGGTTTGCGGCACTTAAGTTGTGCGGAGGGCCTTCTTTCTTTCTCGACCCTTTATCCATACATATTTTTTCATTCTTCATTAATAATCCTTTCACATTCTGCTCTTACAATTGGCGTCATTAATCCACCTATAAAACTTGCTTGTGTTTGTATCCAGTGTTACTCATTCCTTTGTCGGCCATTATTCACCATATACATTTCATCTTCAATCATTACATAAGGACTGCTCTCTTCGCTCTAACTTTGGATTATCTTCTGGGCGTCCAAGATCCTCGGTTTGGTTGGAATATACGGATTGATTCCTAACTAACCACTTATGATTTCAGATTGTAGCTGAAATTAAGATGTTGTTGGGTATCCCAGATCCCCCCAAACTACAATAAACACTTTTTTCTTTAATGTTCAGCATAGACTGTCGTCCGTAATAGAGCACATATGTTATATACATTTTCTCCCCTTATTTTCTAATGATTAAACCAACCTTCTAGTTTGAAATATGTGAGTAAATACTGTCTTGAAATCATCCTGTTGGAGCAATATATGGCAGCATATGAATGGTTTGGAAAAACATTTTGATATATGTTTTGATTACATAAGAATGGTCGTTGATGATGTACCAAGACATAAAACTTTGTTTTTCAAAAAACCCCCCCTTAAAATTCGGACAATTGAAAAAGTGTTGTTTTTGAAAACATTGTGAGGGTTGGAGTCGTTGAACACACCAATTTTGAACGATCTATGAATTGTCATCGACGAAATTCTTTGGTATATCCAAGTGCGGTTTTAACTCCTTTTGCCGCTCATACTCACCCTCGTTGTTGCCTAGGATCCCTATACTGATCCTTACACTATTATCGACACTAAGGGTAAGCGCACCCTAGCTCCCTTCTAGAACTACCATTATCCATCTTTTTCTTGAGCTTAAAAACAATTGATGTCTTGTAAGAACTAGCTCAAGACGAGAAACGTTACTTTTCTCGTTGTGAGGATAGTTATAACTTCTTTATTTAAGTCGGTTCTCCGTCTGACATTTGCACATAAGCCATTTAGAAAATTAGAAATGACATGTTTTGAAACTATTTGCATCTCTCGCTCGAACTTCATTTACACACCCGTGTCAATGTTAATCGACATTTCTAAGCACGTAAATGTTATCGATTCCAAGAGACATGTCGAGAAGAATCTTTTTGGAAATTTTTTGTTTTTCTGATTTTGTATTTTCTTTTTGAAGTTTTATATTTTTGTATTTTGCTTTTCTCAAAAATATGTACATTGTGATGTTTGCTGATGATATCAAGCAGATCTCCATAACCAAGAATTAGAGAAAATTGATCATTTCCAAAATGAACAGTACCCAAAAATTTCTCTACAAAAATTAACAACAGCATTGAGATTGCCCGTCATGTGCTTTGTGCATCCAGAGTCAACAATGATTAGGTGAGTTGTACATCTGCAAGAGAATTAGAGGAGATGGAAACATTGGAAATTGGTCCTAGGAAATTGTTATCTTTAAGCATTTAGTCTCTTAGAGACTAATGTCTATAGTGGGACTAATGCTTGTTGATACATCCTCTTTCCTGGATTTTAGGCTTCCCATATCTTTTTTGGTCCTAAGATCGCTTTTCATGTCCATTTACTAATCCTGATAGTCATCTCTAGCTATCACATTTCCATTCATGTATTTGTATTCTATATTAAACTCCTTGTGGTATCTCTTGGATTTCTAAATAGTGGTATCTGATGCCAACTGTTTTTAATGGGGTGTTGCAACAGATTTGTTCGCTTTTCTCTTGGTTTACTAGCACTAATTTGGCACTACTTCAGGCCTTCTAGTTCTAGCGTCACGTATTTTAAGTATCTAGAAACACAAGTTCATGGATTTAGAATTAAACACACAATTTTCACATTCAGCACAAACATGCATTTACATTCAAAGTTTTGGATTTTGAAATGTCTTTACACGCAGTTAAGACTTTGCTTTTTTAGATATACTAGAAATTCCTATTGATGGTTATTACTTCTTCCTTTAAACTTCACTTGACTATTGTTTGGCTGCCCTATCTTTAACTTGATAGACTTAAGCTGTGGTTGCTAACACTAGTAGTGGATTTACTCTGTAGATTTCAGAATGTGAGGATTTAGTATCCTTAGAAGCATGAGGCAACTTCGGTTTCTATGTTTTGTGTTGTGGTAGTGACAAATTCTATACATTCGAGGTTAAGCGCATTCGAGTGCCATATTTATGCTTGTTTTCTTTTATGAGGCAAATTCTGTGAGTGACTTGTGTTAAAACAAACCATCGACACATTAGTTTTATTAACAATGTTTCGTTTGTAACATTCTCATTTCAGGAGAATTGAAAAATGGAGTCAGTTTTCCTTAAAACTGATGGTTTTGGAATCGTTAGCATTTGGAGTATCAGAACAATAGATGGTTTATCAAACTGAGTTTCCACAGTACTTTCCTTTTGTTTAATTAATCCAGAATGAGTTTCGTTAATCATTTATCACCATGTTCTTGTCTTGCATTTGAGCTTTCAAATCTTGTATTTCATGATATTGTTCACGTTCTTTTCGAAATTATCATTTGAAGCATTTTTTCTTTGCAAACGGGGTTGTTTTTATATGTTCTTTAACATTGTTGTAAAGAATGTTTAAGAGAAATTGAGTGTTTTTCAAAGTTTGGCATACACTCTTTAATTAGCTTAGTATGAACTTCAGTTAGTAACAAGATTCAGTTTGTTTGACAGCTTTTGAGCAAGACATTCACTTTCTTTGACTTTATGAAAGATAACCAGGCTTTGAATTCAGTATGTAGCATTTATTCAGACAAGAATGCAAATATGAACTATAAAATCTTTAGACACACACTCTTCTAAGAGTAGATCTTAATATTTGAAAATCAGCTTTTCCGATTCAAGTTCGTACAACCCTTTTTTCAAGGGATTTAACGGACTAATAATCTTCATGTATTTCCTTTTAAGTTTAATGTTCAAAAACGTAAAGCTTTCATTTTGTGATTTTATTGGATAAGAGGGCATTAGAATGGTTTTTATCAAAAGTTCCATATCATGGAGCATGTTGGCAAGCGAAACTAATCTTAGTATGTTTAAACCAAAGTTTGATCATACAATTCCCTTAATTGATGATGTTAATGTCATTTCGTTAAAAACTTGTCTACTTTTACATAATGGATTTGAAACGGGAGAAAGGCAACGGTTTTTAGCAATGTTTGGTTTTGTTCTAACAAACGGTTTCTCCACATTGTCTTCCTAACTTCTTTTGGCGTTCCAATGGTAACAGTACTCAGTGAGGGTCCTTTAAAATTATAAAGACTATTTTGTCTTAGTGTAGTCGTATGGTTTTCACTGTGTCTTTTTTTAATTTTGATCTTACTTCGTTATTAAGGTCATGGTCTTTCCTTTCAGGGGCAAATCTGTTTGCAGGATCAGCAGTAATCAATAGGACTCCTCATACATAACAGGGCACTTTTCACGTATCTGCACTCAGCCATCTTCTTGCGGACCTGTGTCCTCCTCCTGTCAATCTAACGCAACAGGTTGGTTCTCAATTCATATGTACGGAGCTTTGGTGCTAACATATGAAGGTTGAATTGACTGATTACGTGTATAAACACTTGCTTTCAAAACACTTTAATTGTTTGTCCATTTCATTCATTTTCTCAATATCTTTATCTTCCTTAACTTTCTAAATCGAACTGACCTTTGTGTTCTTCTTTGTGATATCTTCCAGGTTGTGATTTGTTAAAGATTCTTTTTGACTAACCTCAACGTGTTTCTGATTAAGAACTGAAATTTCATAGGCTTTTGTTTTTAAACCTTCTTTAATTTCAATGTCTTTTAAAGCTAATAGTCCTAGAGTTTCATTTAACTTTGTTTGAAGAATTTCATAATCAATCGTCCGGTCATTAAAGGCTTTGTACTTCTCAAACTCATTCTGTTTGTTCTGAAGTGCAATCAGACAACTATCCCGACAACTAATAGCTCCCTCGATGCACTATTGGTTTTCATCGCAATGTTAGTCTTTGCTCTTTTCCAATTCTTTGAGCTATGATGCGTTTGCTTCTTTAATTGCTTTAAAAATCGTTTGTTTCCTTCGTATCAAGAGTTAATTTGACAATTAAATTAGCAAGGCAGCAGCACGCTATCAGACTTTTCTGCAGCATTTTGACAACCTGATGATCATTAGTATATATATTTGATGATCAGGAGTGACATTTGCTATCATTCCTTCTTTCTATCTAAAACTTATGTGCGTTAATGGAGTTTTCGGTTGCTCAGAATGTCGTCTCACATTGTCATACACATTACTTTCATCATGATTTTGTACCTGTTCCAATGGCTGACCAGTAGAACTGGATTCTTCAGGTGAGACCTCCTGAATCTTTGCCATATAGCTGTAATGTGCTTCCAATTCCTGTTCATTAATCTCTTTATCCGTGTCCTCTAGCCAATCAGCTTGCTCATCTTGCAGAGGAACTCCTGTTCAGCTTGTTTGCACTATCAGCATCTTTTCCTTGTGATACGCGTAGTCTTTAACCCGCTTTGGTTTTCCTGCTCATGTCCTTTGCATAGTGCACATATCCTTGCAGTTAAAGCACTGTTTCCTAGTCTGTTGACTATCCTGACTGCCTGCTGTTACATAAGCCCAGCAAAAATGTCATTGTCTTTGATTTCCCAATGCCTTGACTGATTGTCTATTGTTATACCTGGTGTGGTATCTTCAGTCTTGTTCTGGAGTTTGAAGAAGTTCGAAGGTGTTAGTTGGGTAGGTTTGTAGAGCTTTTGAAATACTTTGTAGAAGGAGTGCAAATTCTTTTGCCATTTCTTGTCCCTCTGAGCTTGTTCTAGGATCACTGTCTTCTTCAGAGACAGATCTCACAGATTGAGGTTAATTGGTTTGGCGTCTTTTGCCTTTGTGTTTGGTTGATGCACTTTGTCTTGTGGAAGATGATGTTGCATTTGATTATTTGAGGTTTTGGTGCTTGTAGTAAAGTATCTGAATATGCGATGAGCATCCAGCAGCAAGATGTGCTATGGATTTGTACTTTTGGCTTTCTCTCGCACGGATATCATTAACCTACAGTTGAAAACTGCTTCTGAATGTTAAACAGTCTGTGATATGAGACGTGTCTATCTGTTCTGCTTGCTATACAATCGTTCACAAATCTTGACCATTCTGGTTGAAGTTGTTAAAGAAATTGAACATTCACTTGAATTGTGTCAACTTGCAAGTTGTTCCATTGTCAACACATTCATCAATTTGTAAAAACCGTGAGTTAATACGATTTATGGATTCTCCATCTCGAGAAGTAAACTTCTAAATTCCCAGAAAGATGGTTTATTACATCTTGTACGTTTAACGATTCCCCTGTTGTAGCCTTTCAATGGCTATCCACATTTTCATTTGCTGTGTGATGAATCAACAGTTGAATTGATTTCATCTTAATACAGTTAGAAGCAAGAAAATTGCTTCCTTTTCAGCTGAAAGTGTTCTTTGTTCTCTAGAGTCATGTTCAATACAGTTTCAATTGCTTATGTTGTTGAACTGCACGACCGCCCTTCAGTCTTCTGGAACAGCTTAATAAGTTACCACTTGTTGCGCACGTATGGACCATTTAGTTGCATTTTTTCAGTCGCCCCATTGGTTTTGTGTCAATGTAGTAGAAAAGTGATCTCATTGTGAATATCTTCTGGTCCATGCATTGGTGGGACGATCTTTCGAACCAGCTGCCATGATAATATTGTGCATTTGACTATCTGTTGAGGATGTATGATGGAGTAGACATGATGAATGGAGGATATTAACTATGAAGGTGAAAGATTTTGTTGGATTTAAAGTGGATTGATGTGATTGAAATTGTGGTTGTATGCATTTCACATTCACGGGATTTTACTAAATTAAATTTTTTAATTATCGTCTATGGTCAAAAAACCGTCAACTGATTAACGGGGATTTTACAAGATCCTAGATAACCGTGAATAATGATCGTTGGTAGTTAATGTTTTTTTGTTGTGAATGATTTATGCAGTTTTAGTCTTCGCGATGGTTTTAGTTTCGGTTTTTTTTTTTTTTTTTTGGTTTGTTTGGAATTCGGCGCAGTTGGATTATGAAAAAAAATTATTTTTACCCTATTACCAAAATCTAAATTTGGTGTAAAAATAAGCTAAAAATGCTATAGAAATTTTTTTTATTTTACTTAATTTTTCCCGAAAAAAGTGTCGCTAAAAGGTGTCGACCGAAATTTTTTTTTGCCCTATTACCAAAATTTGAATTTGGTGTAAAAATAAGTTAAAAAGGCTATAGAAAAAATTATATATTGCTTAACTTTTTCGGTAAAAAAGTGTCGCTAAAAAGAGGTGTCGTCTGGATACTTTTTTTTTTTTTTAAATCAAACCGCTGCTAGTGTAAGCAAACCGCCGTGTAATAGAATAATCAAACCGCTGCTTCTTTTGACAACTCGCTGCCCTAATAAAATACACAAACCGCTGTTTGGCAACTCGCCGTTTTAGCAACTCGCTGTTTTAGCAACTCGCTGTTTTAGCAACTCGCTGTTTTAGCAACTCGCTGTTTTAGCAACTCGCTGTTTTAGCAACTCGCTGTTTTGGCAACTCGCTGTTTTGGCAACTCGCTGTTTTAGCAACTCGCTGTTTTAGCAACTCGCTGTTTTAGCAACTCGCTGTTTTAGCAACTCGCTGTTTTAGCAACTCGCTGTTTACCTTTTCCTAAAAACGTGGATCTTGTCCCCTAGCTAGTCAAACCGCCGGCTAGAGATATAATTAAATAAGCAACTCTCCACCAAGAACACTAGGACGATTTGAGCAAAATCGAGCCAAACAAGCTTTTTATCCACGAAAATAAGCTAGATACTTGTAATCCTAAGTAGGTATTTGATGATTAAACATACAATAACATGTATATCTTTGTGGATCGTCCAAAAGTAGAACTCTCCCGACAAAACACTTAAAGAAATTCGAACCTTTTTTGCTAGATTTCACTTGTAGGAGTAACAATGTATCATCCTTAGCTTATATCACACGAAAAACACCACGATTAACCAGCCAATCAAGCCCAAAAATGAAATTTTTGAGCCGTAGGTATTTAGGACATTTGAGCTCGAATTTGATGCTTTTAACCACAAGAATCAACCACTTGTAGGATCTCGTTAACACTTCATAACATATATAATAATCACGAATCAACCTAGAAAGGAGAAAGAGAGTGAGTTGTTTTAGAGAGAGAAAGAAGAGAGAGAGAGAGATGAGAGAATATGGAAAGTGGAATTATTTAGAATGAAACAACTAGCTTTTTCTAAATAAGAAAAAGCTTATATAGCCCGTCAGGCTAAAGGTACGCGCGGGATATTTAACTAGGACCCGGGCTCGGGTTTTGCTTGGGATTAAACCCGAAACATATATACAATATTAGATTATCTATCGAGCTCGATTCCCGATATTATACTATTACAACATTAACTAATTAAATGACCGAGACCCGTACATGTAATGAACGAACTTCCAGTTCGGCTCAATATTTTGAGGCTAACAGTAGTCAGTTTGGTCTACGGGTTCACCACTCAAGTCTGCATCTAATTTAGGTTTCGTAGCCTTTAGTTTACCAATGCTTTGTCCTTTGTTCCTACCATGTTTTTTAAGAATCTCTAAAGTATATTTGGCCTGATTGATAAAAATACCGCGTTGGGATTGGTGGATCTGAAGTCCTTAAAAGAATTTCATTTCCCCTATTAAGGACATCTCAAATCTACTATGCATTAATTTTTCAAATCGTTTAGAAAATTTAGGGTTTGTGGACCCAAAAATAATGTCATCAACGTAAATTTGCACAAGTAGAATGTCCTCTTGTATCTTATCATGAATAGATTATGGTTAATTGTACCTTTAGTAAAACCTTTGGACATCAAGAATTTGAGAGTTCATCATACCAGGCTCTCGGAGCTTGCTTCAATCCCTATAGTGCTTTCTTAGGCGGTAAATTTTTTCTGTATGATCAAGATCAACGATCCGTCTGGTTTATGCAACATAAACCACCTCTTCAATGGGACCATAAGATATGTCTCATTTTCACGTCCATCTATATCATTGGAAAAGATTGTGTGCAGCATATGCGATAAAAAAATCCTACAGCCTCCAAGCGGGCATCTGCGAGAAAATGATTCTTCAAAATCAATACCCTCTTCCTGAGCATATCCCTTTGCTATAAGTCGTGCCTTGTTGCGAATTACAGTTTGATCTTCATCCTTTTTGTTCTTCCATAACCACTTTAGCTTTGATTAGTTCTTGCTCAAAAAGTTTGTCATCGAGTGTTCCCAGGATGTAGTCTGTCCCAAATGATGAAGTTCTTCCTGAATTGCTTTCTATCCAGGAGAATCAGCCATTGCCTCCTTAATGTTTTTTCGGTTCACAATATCACGGTGAGTGGAACTATACACATTTCAGGATCGGTTCCATGTTGTCGTCTTGTTTGCTCTAGCTTGGATGGATCGCTACGGAACTGGAGGTAAACGGGTCGCTTTTATCATCGGGTATTCAGAAATTTAAGTGATTGAAAAGTTATTGCATATTTAAAGTACCAATTTACGGAGGGAAGACTCAACATTTTCGTGTACGGTGTACAGAAAGGATTGGGTATATTTCTGATTGTTATCGTTGTTTTCCTCAACATGAACATTTGTTGGAGTTGTCGGTTCTGATGTAGGTTGAATATGCGTTGAAGGTAGTGTGTCTTTTTGAATAGAATTGTCGGTGGGAGAAGAAGACTTGTTGACATGAGAAGTACCATCATTGAAAAAATTTCATCATACAAAGGACCGAAGAAGATCCAACTCCTGTTGTGATGGAACTGTTGTATCTGCTGATGGAGAAACATTTTGTAGTTCTGGTGCGGGGTCAGGGTTGTCATAATCTGCCGCCTTTTGTCGTTGGGGAACGAGGCCTGAAGTGTTATTAACTACAGACGTCTCTGACATCTCTTTGATCTCATCAAATTTGAGATGGATGGATTCAACTATCAACCTTGTTCTCTTGTTGTAGACACGATATCCCTTTGACTGAGTGGAGTATCCTACCAAAATGCACGGATCCCCTTTTTCTTTTATCTTATCTAAATTTTCACCATCTCTTGTTAAGTAACAAGTGCAACCAAATATGTGAAGGTGTTTAATTGAGGATTTTCTGTCATTAATGATGTGATATGCCGTTTTCTCATGAGTTGGGATGATTATGGATCTGTTTTGAGTATAGTATGTGGTTGCAATTGCTTCAGCCCAAAAGAATAAAAGAAGTTTAGAAGCCGAGAGCATCGTTCGAGCAGCCTCAACGAGAGTGCGGTTTCGTCTTTCGACAACGTCGTTCTGTTCAGGTGTTCGAGGAGTAGAAGTTTGATGCTCAATTCCTTCTTCTTTAAAGAATGCATTAAGTGTCGTGTTTAAGAACTCAGTGCCTCTGTCAGTGCGAACAGAAGTTACTGGGGCTTGAAGATTTCTTTGGATCATCGTGAGGAAGTCTTTTAAAACTTCTTGTGTTTCATCCTTTGAACGTAGAAAGAGAGTCCAAGTGTATCTGTAGTAGTCGTCGACTATTACCAGAATATATTTCTTCCCATTTATGCTTGCAACCCGCATTGGACCACATAAGTCCATATGAAGCAAATTTAACCGTCCTTTTGAACTTGGAACAGTCTTTGACTTGAATGAACTTCGTTTTGCTTTACTCACTTCACAAGAGGAACATAGTTGATCCTTGACATACTTCAGTTTTGGTAAACCAATCACAACATCTTTCTTTGAAAGCAAGTTGATGTAGTCGAAGTTGAGATGAGAAAGTCTTCGATGCCATAACCATGCTTGAGTTGGTGATGCTTTAGCCATGAGACAGATTGGAGTTGATGAAGTTGTTTCTTGAAGAGAAATTGTATAGAGATCAGTTCCACGATTACCGGTTAGTAAGTCGTTTCCCTGAAGATCTCTAACAAAACATGTAGATTTCCGAAATGCAACCTCCAAATCCGCATCACAGAATTGACCAACCGAGAAAAGATTGTGATTGAGACCTTCGACGTAGTAAACCCTTTTGATCGTGATATTTCCTTGAACCAAATCTCCATAACCAAGAATTGGAGCAAATTGATCATTGCCAAAACGAACGGTACCCAAGTATTTTTCAACAAAATTGCACAGCAGAGATAGATTGCCCGTCATGTGCTTTGTGCATCCAGAGTCAACAATGAATAGGATGAGTTGTACAATCTGCAAGAGAATTAGAGGACGATGGAATACATGACAAATTGGATCCTAAAGTGTTTGTGAGTTTTAAGACATTAGTTATCCTAGATACATTATCTATGGAAAAACTAACTTTCTTAGTCACACTTTCGTTCCTAACTTTAGGTACCCATTTCCTTTTTGTCTTAGGAACCCATGTATATGCTGATGGGCATTGTTGTGCTATCCACCATTTCCACGCCTTATTAGTCTTCTTATACAACATCCTATAGTAACTCTTTGAATTTGTGATAGTGGATTCTGATGCAACTGTTTTCTTATGGGGTGTTGCAACAGATTTGTTCGCTTGACTTTTGGGTTTTCTAGTACTAATAGGCACTACATTAGGCTTCTTAGTTCTAGCATTCACGTCTTTCAAAAACTTAGAAACACAAGCATCATGATTCGAATTAAACACACATTTTCCACAAGTAGCACAAACAGCATTAACATTCGAAGTTCTGGAATTTAAACTGTCATTACACGCAGTTACAGACTTTGTTTGATTAGAAATACTAGAAATCCTAGGGTGTTCTTCTACTTCAGTCTTCTTAAACTTCACATGACTAGTGTTTGGCACGACCTTATCTTTCATTTGATTGCTCCTAGGCTGTGGTCTGCTAACATTAGTTTTGTGAGCTACTCCTGTAGATGTAGATACGCGAGGATTAGTATTCCTAGAAGTCTGATTCAACTGTGGTGCTCTAGTTTGTGTGGTACTACTTGCAATTCGATACATGCCTGGTTTAATCACATTTGTGTTTCTTACAGCTTGCTTTGCTGTTTGAGGCAAATTCTGTGGAGTGACTGGTTTTGATAAACCCTCTGACTCATTAGTTTTTAAAACCGACTTTTTCTTTGCAAAATATTTTCTCTCAAGAGAGTCTGAAAAAGGAGCCGGTTTTCCTAAAACTGATGGTTTTGGAATCCTTTGAGCATTTGGTTGTCGAACAACAGATGGTTTATCAAACTCTTAGTGTCCACAGATTTTCCATTTGGCATTTTTAATTGAGTTTACTTTAACTCACTTATTCGCAGATGTTCTTGTCTTGCAGTTGGAGCTTTCAAATCTTGTATTTCAAAATATTGTTCACGTTCCCTTCCGAAATACATTTGACGCCTTTTTCTTTGCAAACTGGTGTACATTTATTTTTCAGTTGTTCTTGACATTCTTGTAAACCGATTTCAAGAGAAATTGAGTGTTTTTCTAATTTAGCAAAACTCCATAAAAGGTCAGTGTAAATCTCTTTACTTACAAATTCAGTTTATTCAGAAAGCTTTTGTGCAAAACAGTCACATTCCCTGACTTATTAAGAAAATAAAGTCCCCATTGTAATTTCAGGATCTTGCGTTAAATCAAGATAAGATTGCAAAATTAAACACAGAACATCTTTAGACCACATTCTGCAAAAGCATAACATACATGTATTGGAATAAATTTCTGCCTTATCAGATTCAAGTATCATCAAGTCATCTCAGAGATTCAACGTACTTTTAAATCTGCATGCATTTCTGGGGGGTGGCCTTAAGTTCAATGTACAAATGCGAAACAATCATTCTGAGTCGCTTAAGGGCAAGGGGCATCAAACATGTCTTAACTATGGATTTCCTTATCATACGGCAGTTGGGTTCACGAAGATGAAGAATGTCCGTTTTGAAATGTTTTACCGCATGCTTGAACGACAATTTTCTTTCAGATGATTAATGTTATCATCATTAACATTATATGATTATGTCTACTTTTGCTTTTGATTTAGACACTGGTAAGAATCTATGTTTTGAATATTTGGTTTGTTTTCAACAAAATGATTTTCTCTACATATTTTTCTTATTTCATTTGCCTTCGAACCCGAATTTCATAATTTGAGTCTGGGGTTTTAAATTTTCATAAAGACTAATAAAACTTTGTGTAGTCAAAAGGTTTCACTAAGTCTTTATTCAATTTTGATCGACTCTCGTTATCAAGAGTCAGCATCTCTTCCCGATCGGGGACGAGTCTGTTTGTGGGATCAGATTGGTCATGTGGGATCGTATACAAACATGGTATCTCATTTAGATGCCTTTTTGAGGTACCTTGGATTGGCAAAGGTAGGTCTTCCATTAAATGTAGGGCATTTGGGTGCTAACATATGAATGGTTTGATTGATTGACTTCGTTTGTAAACAATTTCATTCAAAAACTTTAACTAGTTTTCCATTGAAATCATATTTTCAAATATCTTTTTCTTCCTAGAAGCTTCAAATTCCGTTATTTACCTTGTTTTCTTCCTTGACAAGACCTTCGTAATGTGACTTGGTTAAAAGACTCTGTTTGACTAACTCATCATGTTTCTCTTTGACAACTGAAATTTCATAGGCTTTAACTTTTAAACTTTCTTTTATGTCAATTTCTTTTTGAGCTAATAGTCCTAGAGTTTCATTTAACCTTCGTTTAAGTTTGTCATAAGCAAACTGTATAAAAACGATCATTTAAAGGCCTTGAACCTCTCAAACATCAGTCCTGTTTATTTTGAATGCAAACTAATTAACTATCCCGAAATACTATTTAGATTCCCCTAGAGTTCTACTAGTTTCACGCAAGGGTAGATTTGCACTCAGTTAACCTTGAGTCAATGTTGCATTTGCTTTCTTTTAATTTTCTTTTTGAAATCTTTTTTTATTTTCATCGACATCAAGCTTAAATTAGCAATTAAATTAGCAAAAATGCACACGCTCATCATCACATTCTACATCATTTGGTCATCCTGAATATCATTATCACACATATCCGGTGAGTCAGGAGTGACATTACTATCACCCATTTCCACTGCACATGTGTTACTAATGGATTCAGATTGGTCAAAATGTTGTATGTCATTGGCAAACACATTATCGTCAGTATCGTATTGTACATGTTTTCAATGGCTACAGCGTCTGTGCCTGAGACTGCATTAGGAACTCCCCCTGAATATTACCATGTAACTGTAATGTGGCTTCCAACTCTATGTTCATCATCTCTTTCATTCCCCCGAATTGGGGTGGGGGGGGTCCCCCGCCTTGCTAGCCAGTCAGATTGCTCTCTGAAGTTGAACACCTTTCTCAGCTGAGTTTTTACAACAACATCTTTTCCTAGGGAATACGTGGAAGTCTTTAACCCTTTTTGGCTTTCCGCCATTCCTTAGCATAATAACCCAAATTTCCTTGCATTAAAACACTACCAACTGTATCCCAAGACTGTTGCACTATTGGACCACCTACTGTTTCCCAGCCCCAACAACATTCACTTAGCGCCCTTATGATTCCCAAACTTCAGTCTGATTTCATTCTTGTAACCTTGGAGTAGTAATCCATATTCTTTTACTTTCTGGTGTTTATGAGGAAGTTCTGAGGTGTTGTTGGAAAGGTTTGTAGAGTTTCTTGAAGTACTTTGCAATGAGAGCAATTTTTTTGCATGTCTTATCCTTTCTCTGAGCTTGTTCAGGATCACTGTCTTCTTCAAAAGTGACTCAGATGGTGGTGTGATGGATGGCCTATACTCTTTGCCTTTGTATCTTGTAGTTGCATGAGATTTGTTGGAATGAAGCTTTTGATGTTTGGTGCATATATTTTTGAGGGTTTTTGAAGTTTGGTAATAAGGTCTTGAGAGTTTGACAGTACAACAATGCTAATGGTTAAGCAATCTTGGCCATATTCACTTCAGCACGGAGGGGTTCATTAACTTCCATCGGTATATGTTGAAGAATGTCAAGAGCTACTGGTATGAAACTTCATCCAACTTGTGTTGTTGCTTCACAATTGTGACAATCTTGACCATTCTGGTTGAAGTTATTGAAGAAATTGAACATTGACTTGCATCGTTGCAACAGACCGGCAAATGTTTCTGATCATTATCATTCATCATTTTGTAGAATCTTGTGTATAGTGATACTCAATTGTTTCTCAAACGTGAGAGGTGAAATTACCAAACTCCCAAATAAGTATGTCTTGACAATCTTGAAATATTGAGTGTTCAACCTTGTTGTAGCCTTTCGATGGCTTCCCACATTTCTTGAGCTGTCTGACATGCATCAACAGTTGAGTATATTTCATCTCCAATTCCAGTCAATATCAAATGAATCACTTCAATTTTTCTGATTCAAAATGAGCTCTGTTCTCTGAGTCATATTCAAAACTGTCGTCATGTTGTTTGTTCAGAACTAGCGGAGAAATCCGCTGTTTGTTGCAGGAACATCTGGAGTTGTAACAATCGTTGGAGTGAAAGGACCTTTGAGAATGCACTTCCGATAAGGCATCACCATTTGGATACTTGTATCAATGTATTCGTAAAGTACCCGATCGACATTGTGCATATCGTCCTGTTGCATAGCATTGGTGGATGAATCCCTTTGATCCAGCTAGCCATTATGTTGTTATGCATTAGACTGTCGGTTGTGAAGTTACATTTGGAGTGTCATGAAAATGATTGATGAATTATGAAGGTGAAAATGATTGAAGGATCTTAAATTGGGGATGTAGTTGTGATTGAATGTTGTAGATAATGAATGGACTAATTTTACACGGGATTTTACAAGAGCAAAGATTTAAAACCGAGAAACAGATTTCTTTACGTGGGATTTTACAAATTCAAGAGGAAACCGTGAAAAGTTAATTGTTGTTGTTGATTAATTGTCCTTGTAGTCCGAATTAAAGTCCAAAGTTTGTTTAATTAGTCCTTGAGGTTTGTTGTTAATTTCTATGTCTGTTACAAGTCTCAAAGTCCAAGTTCCAAAAAATGTTGACAAAACGCAACTAGGTCACAAAACGCAATGCCAAAGTTTTTGACAAAACGCAGTTGCTTGAGGCAAAATGCAGTGAAGTCTTGAGACAAAACGCAATGAAGTCTTGAGACAAAATGCAATGAAGTCTTGAGACAAAACGCAATGAAAT
Source organism: Tanacetum coccineum (assembly GCA_026074375.1). Classification (NCBI taxonomy): domain Eukaryota; kingdom Viridiplantae; phylum Streptophyta; class Magnoliopsida; order Asterales; family Asteraceae; genus Tanacetum; species Tanacetum coccineum. The sequence goes on along the minus strand of BQNB010014057.1, from coordinate 44,626 downwards.
CTTGAGACAAAACGCAATGAACAAAACGCAATGTTTGAAGACAAACCGCAGAGACCAAATCGCACGCGGTGTAGCGTGCCCGGTAGATTAAACAAGCTGAAGATGGTTAGCGGGGGGAGGGGGGGAAAGGCTGCGAGTGACTGTCCAGAATACTCCATGAAATGGTGACGATGGGGGGATGGTGATAGACTGCCAGTCGCCCTAAGGCAAATAACGTCAATATAGAGATCCTTCAAATATAGGTAGCAAAAACATCAGGCAGAACCAAAACGCAAATAGGGCGATCTTAATATCGCAGTTAGTTTACAGAGCATTTTGGATAGGCACTATTGAAAAAACTTAAGACAACTAAAATACCCCTTCACGTAACAAAAATCAAACCATAAAAACCCGATTTCATGATACCTCAAATGAACCATCTTAGACAGAGACATTCTTGAATAATTCGGTGATTCATGTAAGCCAAAAACAGGTGCGCAAATTTGATCCGCTCTGTCTGCATATTTCGCGATATATGCGTTACACTCACTATTTTGCGTCTTGTAAGGATATGTTATTTTGCGTCCTTGCTACAAATGAACGACGACACTCTGAGTCAGAGTAGCTGTTATCCTCTATGACACTATGCGCGGCGGACATTCTGACACTGACATCGTAACGATGCGACTTCTCCCGGTGCAGAGTGTACTTTGTCCAAGCTATTATTAGATTCTCTAGACTCCCGCCGCCGATTTATACATAAGGAACACTATGTCTTGAATAGGCAAAACGCAGCCAAGAAAGAATCTTCAAACTTTCTTGTAAGCCACGAAATGATGTTCAAACTACCAAGTAATGATGCAAGGGATAGTTCTAAGCCCGAAAGTACAAGTCTTTAACATCTTTAACTACAAACAAAGATCAAATAATGATTTTTCTTGCTACTTTTTTTGAACAAAAAATAAATTAAAAAAACTAGCCACGAAATTCAATCACTATCCACCCGAGGCTCTGATACCAAATGTCGGAACCCTATAATCACTTCACTTCATTACCAGTTGCATGGAATGATCAAGAAAATAAAGATGAAAGATATGAAGAATGTAGAGAGAAGTTAGAGAGAAAAGTAGGTTGCTTATATAAAAATGTCTTACAGGAAATGAATCAACCAACCACCTCACCTTACTTGGTGAGGTGTATATATACTAGGACTAAAAGGCTTGCATGCCTTTAGTAATTCTACGGGCCGGGCTCGGGATTACTTGGGCTTTCGCCCGATACACGTGACCAATTAGATTACAAATAAGAGCACGTTTACCCGTCTAGCCTATTACAACATATATTAATTTAGTGACCGAGACCTAATATAATTATGAACGAACTTCCATTGTTTGACTCAATATTTTGAGGCTAACAATATGTATATCTAAAACGGATGGTCACTAGGACACTGACGCGGTTTTTGATTCCTCTAGACCAGATATAGCTTTGATTGCTGACGCGCTTATTGATATATACACACTTGTCAACAACTATTTTTTACATTTAAGATTATTCACTTGTTTAAACATTTTAAATTGTTTTAGACACACTTAAATTGGACATGAATGGAATATGTCTAACAACATTAAAACATGATTTTTAAAAGCTCCCCTTTAAAAATTGATTCATTTAAAAAATGTCTCAAAATTTGAAAGTATCGTAAGAAGGGAGTGTTGAACACATAACTTTTAAAAGATACCATATGTAATAGTATTGAAAGATACCGTTAGTATTATACCCTAAGATTTTGACCTTTAAAGTACTTGAAAAATTGTGTCACTACAACAAAATCAGTTTTACAGGACGCCAATTAGTGTCTTATAATGTTAGCTTATAGGACCTTTAACCTAACGGGACCAAAATAAAAGTGTCCTGTATAAAGCGGTTTTAATAGATATTTAGGACCCTTATAGGCGTCCTAATAAACACTAACGTTATGAATACTAATTTTTTGGTCCCTTAACAATTTTTTATACGACCAAATAACGTCCCATAACCAGGACCCTTTATAGTGTTCTAATTATATGCTTACCATTTCTATAATTTTAGGAACACTTTTATCCAAAAAGAAATACAAATTTAAAAGGAAATCAGTAGTGCATAAGCTCATATTCGAGTACCTAGAAAAGGGTTCTAACACAAAGGTGCATTGTTAGGACCCAATTCGGTGTCCAACAATGCAATCCAACATCTAATGAAACAATACCTTTTCTTTCCCAGAACCGTGTTTAATTAACATGTACATTGTAACATGTTGAACATTATTCTAATACAAAGTGTCGTGATGCATTTCTTATGACAAATTTTCTTATCCAACAAACGTTTGAGTTACATTAAGAAAATTGAAAACATTAATAGTGACCTATTTGGTCATGCTAGAGGACGTGTCATTCGTTTGTATCCTGATACGAGGAAGAAGATTTCCATATACAAAAGTGTTTAACCTCATTAGGTTGCAACATCATCCAAATTATAAACACTAATAGCATCACACAGTACCTTCAAAAAATTAAAAAGAAACTAGATACTGTCATCCCGTCTCAATCATCATTCATGATCCTCAAGTTATACCTACAAGCAAACAGCATAAATGTGTGAACAAATCATCTTTCACATAAAATATGAGAAGTTTTGCAGAGAGCAATGTATAAAGATTAGGAAGAGAAAAAAGCACTTTGAAACATTATTATAAACATAACTTTTCTCAAATTGCCAAAAAAATAATGGTGCATCTTTTAAGATTATAACTCACCGATGTATTATCATGTACGAGTGGATCGTTGAGCTTCAGCAGCCCACTAACCATGAATCCTAAGAATAATTATCAATTATTAGATAAAGGTTAGCAGCGGTTATAATTTATAAGGCATACAAATAATGAAAGATAGAAGATAAATTTATGGTTTGATTAGTGGATGAGAATTCAGAGATTAAAAGGGCAGAGTACGTGGGCTAATTTTATGGATTTGGGGCGAGAACATAGGAAGAACCAAAGTTTAGTGAGAACTTAAAAATACATGTTTAATGCATAAATCACTTGTACATGTGTATTATGTATTTTCTCTCTATCAAATTTTCACCAATCATTTTTTCAAATTAACAAATCAAATCATTAGGTATATAATCAGGCATCATTATTAAGAACAACAATCATTTTTCCTTAAAAATATTCTAAATGAAATAAAAACGTAGTTGCTTAATCTATATATTATAACCCTCTAAATTTTTTATAGGGGTAGTGGAATTTTTAAAATTTAACGAACCAAAATTTCAATTTAATAGTTGTAAACAAACATAAATATTTTGTAAAATACTAGTCGGATACCTGCGCGTTGCGACAACGAGTACCTGCGCCTTTCAGTGACACGTGTTGCGGCGACGGGTAACGTGTAATTAAATATCATGGCGAGCCTAAACGAGCTTTAGTACCTAGTAGCCAAAATAGCTAACGAGGTCAAAACAAATAAACGAGCTCTAGATAAACGAGCTCGAACAAGTAAGCTCAATAATTCAAGCTAATTTTTTTATTGGGCGCATCACAAACGAGTCAATCCCAAGCCGAGCTCAAACTCTCTAAGTTATAAAAGAGCCGAATACGAGCTCTAACATTTCATTTTGAAAATTTCCCTTGTTAGCGACATATGAGTATGTTTGGCAAGAATAGCTATAAGCCGTATGCTGTAAGCTTAAGCTGCAAACTGTAAGCTGTAAGCTGCAAAGCTGTTAACATGAGCTACAAGCTATATCTTTTTTTCAATAGAAGTGTTTGGTAAATTAGTTGTTTACTGTAATTATAAGATGTAAAATGATTTAAAATGACATATTTGAATATATTATAATATGGTTTGAGGGTATCTTAGTAATTTACAGTTTTGACAGCTCTTAACAATTTTAAAAGCATCATGAATTAGCTTTTCAGTTAGGAGCTACTTGTTTAAAATAAAAGCTTGAAGTTAATGCATCTAAACAGAGCTACTTATTATAGAGGAGATTATTTTTGTAACAAAAAGCTTACATCTCTAAAAAAGCTTTAAAAAGAGCTCATGCCAAACAGGCCTGATATTAAATTGTGCAAGAGCTCAACAAAATTTTAACTGCATTGAATATTTCCCTAACTTGATTTTGGGTATGCATTCGATAAAATATAAAACTGGTACTTACCCTCCCATGCAAGTGTTGTATAAAACCTAACAAACAAAGTGCTGTAAGATATCTGATGTATTAAGACTCACAACACTGCTCCTACCTAATTTAGTTGGTGCCCTGTTGGGGCAAAAGAGCTGTCGAAGCTTTTTCTTATGAGGTGGACAATGGCTGGTGCCAAAAGAGACCCGGGATTAGGGTATTCCTACTAATTAACACTTTTTTTTATGAATTAGGATCCACATCTCAAATGTGACTATAGGTTTCATCATAATAAGACTTAATCTGTAAAAGTCATATACTTTACCATGGCAAGACCTAAATACCTATAGTCCTATTAGGTTCCCACATGATAAAACCATAAAATATAAGTGTTCTATAAAGCTTAAGTTAATACGACTCCTTTATTAAATGTCCTATTAACCTATACTCTTGTAAGACCTAACAACTAAAGGTCTTGTAAACCTATTATAATAAGACTTATGTGTTAAGCGTCTTATTAGATTAAACTATAATACGACCCAAAAGAATAAGTGTTATATAAAGCATAATTAATAAGACTTGTTCATTAAGTGTCATATATATTGCATGATAATAGGACTCACAATTCAGGTGGTCGTATTAGAAGTTTTTTTAGACGCCTCACAAAAAGTGTATCAGGAAAGGTTCCTATAAACCATGTTTTCTTTTAGTGTGTTCAACAATTTAGAAAACCACTTTAAGAAGATTTCTCTTCTTTTCTTAGAGTAAGCGCACTGAAGCGTACACTTCCTGAGAAAACTTTGAATGTCACGGGTCCGGGTTACAGTCTGGAGAAACTGTAAGCCATTTTCTTGAGCTCAAAACTTTTATTGTTTTGTGAAGATAGCTCAAGACCCAGAAAATTACTCTTCTCGTTGTTAGGATAAGTTATCTTTGAAGATAGACTTTTTTTACTTTGAAGTCTGGGTTATGCACTGATATGTACATAAGTGATGACATCAAATAACGTCACTTTTATAGCATCATTTATCATAATGTTTTGATTAGGTTTAACGTTTGTCGATTAAAGTCCAAAGTCCAATGATGACCTATAAGAATTTTACTAATTATTATAAGCACACCGCCACCATGAACTCACCAAACCGCCGCCTAATAAACAAATCAAACCGTCAAGAGGTTGCACAACTCGCCGCTTTTAAGAATGTAACCAAACTGCCTTGGAAAATTAAGCAAACCGCCTTCAAGAATGAAGCAAATCGCCACTGAAAATGATCAACTCGCCTCCTAATTTAATATTCAAACCGCTGCTTCCTTTTGACAACTCGCCACCTAAATAAAATAATCAAACCGCCTTTTATTAGCAAACCGCCGTGACCTATGTCAACTCGCCGCCAAACCGCCGTGACCTATGGCAGCTCGCCTGCCAAACCGCCTCACTTATTAGCAAACCGCCGTGACCTATGGCAACTCGCCGCCAAGAAATTTTCTCAAACCGCCGTTGATTTTAGAATTTTAAGCATGGTAACTTTTCCTTTTGATCAATATTTTAAGCAACTCGCCGTGGCAACCTGTAGTAACTCGCCACTATAAAAGCAAACCGCCACCAAATTTTTATTAAAAAAAAAGCAACTCGCCTTTGACTTTTTCCTAAAAACGTGGATCTTGTCCCCCTTTCCTGTCAAACCGCCGGCTAGAGTATTATAAAATACTCAAACCTCCACGAAGAACACTAGTTCGAATTCAACAAAAATCAATCCATGTGATCTTTTTAACCACGAAACAAAGCTCTAATATGCAATACTAAGATGGTGTATGAAGATTAACCTTCCAATAACATGTATTTCTTCGTGGATCATAAAAAACGAAGCAACCCTCCACGAAGAACACCAAACTTAATAACCTTATAAATCGAACTAGGAGCTTGTATACCACTTGAAATTGTTACAATCTAACCTTTTTGATGTGTAGAACAAAGATAGAACAAGATTAACCAACAAATAAGCCCAAATTTTTTTTTGAGCCGTGGGGTTTTTTGTCACAATATAAGCCACAAATTTAATTCCTTTTAACCACAAGAATCAACCACGAATCCACACGTAGCTCTTTTGCCAATTGTAGGATCCCGTTAACACTTCATAACATATATATCATACACGAATTAGAACTAGAAAAGAGAAGAGAGGTGAGTTGTTTTGTAGAGAGAGAAAGAAGAGAGAGAGAGAGAGATTTTAGGAAAAGGAAAAAGATATTATTTTCAACAACTACTAACTTTTCCTAGGAGGAAAAGTTATATATATACCCTGACACATTTAAGTGACGCGCGGGATATTTAACTAGGACTCGGGCTCGGGTTTTGCTTGGGATTAAACCCGAAACATATACAATATTAGATTAACTATCGAGCTCGATTCCCGATATTATACTATTACAACATTAACTAATTAAATGACCGAGACTCGTACACGTAATGAACGAACTTCCTGTTCGGCTCAATATTTTGAGGCTAACAATCTCCCCCGAAGTGAGTTCATTGATGACACTCCTTCATGAGATCAATGAGATTGCTTTCGTCGTTAAGCTCATGTGGTCTTGGTCTTTTTCTTTGTTCTTTGTTGTAGGTTTGTTCCTTCATGCTTTGCGATCTTGACTTTGAGCCTTTGTCATTGTCTTTATCGTCTTTGCCATCTTGCGATCTTGTGTCTTTGACCAACATTCTCATACTATGCCTCATCTTGAAAGCTTCAAATCAGAGTTAGCGGAAGTCTTTGTCTTTAAATCTTGAGCTTTCATGATAGTTTATGTAAAATAGAACACCAATATCCGTTAGTACCTAAAATAACCCAATTAAACCCAAAAACAGACCAAAAAAATGGCAAAAAATAGTGCTTTGTATATTGTTTTGTTGTTGTGTGCAGGTTAACGGTAAATCAAAAAATCACAAGAAAACAGACAAAAACAACGGACATACGAGAGAAACGGAAGGCTCATTAGAAGCCAAAGATGTAAAGCCCCAAAAAGCCCATTCATAAGCCCAATTAACTAGCCATTTTCCCATATTGTTATTAAACTCCCAGGGACCATTCCTGTAATCCTGAAACTATTTTTATAACTAGAAAATGAGAAACCAAAGAAAGTGACTAGAAATGTCATTTCCCACAAAAGATCAAAACAGAATTACCCAGGCAGTTTAAAAAGGGCCTCTGAATGAACAAATACTGCTCATTCGTCTTCCCCATTTCACCCTCCAATTACATCAAGGGGCAAATATAAATTGAAGGTTACAACAACAGGACAAATTTCGGGGTGACAAGGACTGACATGGCAGAGCATAACATCACCCAAGCCCTCCTCATTTGGTAGGAAACCCACACAGAGAATTACACGTTGATAGCAGAAGCACAAAGGAAAAAAGGAAATTTACCAACTCACGTCTACTTCAAATAGAAGCACAAGCTGTCACATCAAAAGAATGACAGCTTGGCAATCCGTGTGAGATGAAAAGTGATCTAAGGGTGGAAAATGAAGATCCAATAATTAGAAGCGTGTACGGATGAGATTAAAAAGAAGCATGTGCAGAGACCTCAAGACCTCCCCATTTCTATCTATAAATAGGATAGGACTAGCTTAGGAAAAGGGGTCGCCAAATTCACGCTTTTAGAATTGGTTTACCAAATTTACGTTTTATTGTAATTTTAATATTGTCATTTACTTTAATTGTAATTTCAATTTCCATTTCCATTTTGTAATCTCAATTTTCCAATTAATATATTGTTCATCTTCATCATTAAGTTTGTTCAAGCTTTTGTGTTGAAAAAGTTAGATTCATTGGGTTATTGTAGCTGTTTGGTTGAATTTGAACTTGGGTCAAAAAGGGCAAAAGCTGGATTGATTTGGGTTTGAAGAAGATCTAAGGCTGAAATGGACCTAGAGTTGTAGGTTAGTGGATAGGACTTCATCAAATCCTAAGGACCTCTTGTAAGTCTTCATTTACATTTCGCAGCTCATTATTGCATTTACTTATTCTTGCTATTTCTAGTGTTAAATTCTGCTTTTATATGACTTGTTTTCTTATTTTGATTATCGGTTTTTAATTTGTGATTGTTGGATCCTAGTTTTCAAGTTCGTGCTTTAAATTTGCTTAAACTCCATTTCTATTAGCATAATCAGTTTTGCTGTTGTTCAAGCTTATTTGGTGGATTAGATTTGCTCATTAGGTTGTTACTTAGAAGATTAAGATCTGGTATTAAGTGTTTATGTTTTGAAAATCATTTTTACAAGCTTAAATTGCAAAACTGTCATGTTAAAGGGTGTTTGGTTTTTGACAGTACTAACTTAAGCTAGTACTGTCCATAGCCATTTGGCTTATTGTGCTTATTTTTTTATAATTTGAGTTTATTAAGTCTAGGAGTAAGTAAAATTGAGCTTATTTTAAGTTTGCTTCCAGTTCAATAAGTTTATATAGTATAACAGCTTTTAGGTTAAAGCTAGCGGTACTAACTCTCAAGTTAGTACCGCTAGGCGTAGTTAATACCGCTAGGCTTATTTTAGCTTAGGTTATAGCTAGCAGTACTAACCCTTAAGTTAGTACTGCTAGGCAAAGTTAGTACTGCTAGGCTAAGTTAATACTGCTAGGCTTAGTTAGTACTGGTAGACTTCAATTACTACTGCTAGGTTTAAATTTGCTCCCTTTAATTTGTTTAAGTTTTAATAGCTTTTAATTGATCATTTTAATTTGTTGCTTAGTTAGTACTGCTTGGCTTAATTAGTACTGGTAGTTTGTAGTTTGTACTGTTAGGCTAATTTAGTACTGCTATGCTAATTTTACTTTTAATAATTTTCTTCTGTCCTAATTTAGCTTCTTAGTTAAAGCTAGCAGTACTAACTCTCAAGTTAGTACTGCTTAGCTTATTTAAGCTTAATTTTAAATAATTTGCTTATTTCCTTAGTAGGTTAGAATTTTAGTGTAATAGTAGCTTAATGTTCTTAAGTCGTAGCTTATTACTAGCTTCTTAGGGCTTTTAATTGTCAAGTTTGTCTAATTCCCGTTTACAATTTAGGCTTTCGTGTTTAATTGTCATTGCTAGCTTATTAGTTTTCGTGCATTTATTTACTTGTCATGTTTTTATTTAGTAGTTTTAGTTAATCAAATCAATCTTTGCTCTTATTCAAATCAATATCCAAACTAAAGCGAGGTTTCAATTTCACAAGTCGTTGGGAAAACGACCCGGGTGATCATACTTACCCGGTTAATATACGTATTATATTATATATTATATATATTTTTGAGAGTGAATTTTATCAATGGAACTTGGTAATTTTCTTAATTACTCTTAAGGTCATATTTTATATATATATTTTACGTGTATAAAACTTTACCACACTAAGTTTTTGGCGCCGCTGCCGGGGACTTGTGTTTAAGATTCCATCGTTTTACGTTTGTTGATTTGGTTTGAAGATCCTTTCGTCCTCGAAAGTTTCATTTTTGTTGAAAATTTCAAAAATTCAAAAAAATTAAAAAATATAAAAAGTAAAAAATATTTTCTTTCTCTTTTTAGTATAGCCATCATATAAAAAAAACAACAAAAATATAAAAAATTGTCCTTAAAAAAATAAATAAATAAACAAAGTTGGTAAAAGAACACCAACAAATAATACCTTCAATTGAGGTATTATCATAAATAAGTTCCGGTGAACTTGAAAAGTTCCCAAATCGAACCAAAGATTCAAAAACTTGCCATTTGTGTCACTTACGAAGTACGGCTCACCTTGAAAAGCGGTTTTTGAGAGCTACTGTGAAGTAAGTTGATTATTTGGTTTTAAGTTGTCTTTCGTGTATCCGTTTAAAATAAATTGTTAAAAAATATATATATATATATATATATATATATATATATATATCAAAAAAAAAATAAAAAAAAAAATAATTATTTTTCTTCTTATTATTATGTATCATTTTCAAAAACTAAAAATATTCTCCTTTATCCTCTTATCCGTTTAATTCTTTTCTTTAACCCTCTAATTGTTTAATTCTTGATGACGACATTCGGGATTTATCCGTGTTATAATTGTGGAAGGACAAACGAATTCCCACAATGCCCGTGTTCGACTTGTGAGATGTGCGGTTTTTACCTTAACGACGAAGTTTGTCCTAATTGTAATCCGACTCCAAATTTTTTCGACAACTCTCCGAATTTCTCCGATCCACATCAACAATATTCGACATATTTTTGTAATAATTATGGTAACAATCATCACGATGGTTTCGATTGTCCATCACGTGTCCCGTTTAATTCTGAACCGGAACCGTGTAACAATCAAAACTTTAGTGATAATTATGAACCATATGATTTACAAAATGAATGTCAATATATTTGTTGTAAATGTGGAGGTCCACACGACAGTTTCCAATGTACACAATTATGGTGCGATAACGATGAGCCTATTTGCGAATATTGCGGGGGATATCATATGGATTATCAATGTACTCAACCCTCCGAAGAAATAGATAAAATCATTCAAAGGACGCAAGAACGTGGAATTGAGATTTGTCGGCAAAACGAAGAGCTAAATCGAGTACATGAGGAAACGATGCAAATACAATGTTTCGTTTTAGTTTGGGGAGGGAATTTATCGATTTGATGTTGCTTGCTTATTGTTTTGTTCTTACGTACCGTTTTCCTACCAAAAAGGCAAAAAATTTTGAATTTAGTTAAGTTCTATATTTTATGTGGAAAAAAATAGGAATAAAAATAAATATATTAATAAAAAATATGAAAATAATATATTTTTTCGTTTTTTGATAAAAAATAAGTGTTAAGACACAAATGTAGGTTTTTCGTTGGTGAGAACAAAAGTAAATTTTGACCCGACCGATTTTTATATCTCAGCTTTCTCCTTAACTTTTTAGGCTAAAAGTGTTCCACACTAATTTCTTATTAGAGATTGTTTTAATTGTGATGATAAAGAAATATAGAGTTAGTTATAAGTTTGATGCTAAACATAAAATAGTTGGATTTCTTTAAAGCTTATAGGAGTTATATTGTGGCTTTTTCTCCCATTAGCTTATTTCACCATATATATAATTGTTTAATAAATAAAGATGTGCGGTTTTTTTTAGTTAATAATTAGTTAATAGAAGTTTTCTTTAGTTCCTTTGTGATTAGGATAAAGTAAAACAGCAGGAATACTTATTTGCATACTATATTGGTATCACCATTAATGAAAATATTTTGCTTATTCGCCCCATAAAGTGCCTTTGGGTATATGGGATTAGTAAATTCAAAAATAATCCATGACTGATAAATGTTTGCTGCATCTTGCCGGCTCACACACGTTGTACAGCCCTTCTAAAAGGTCGAGGAGTTACCAAAGTCGAATATGATTGCTACATCTTGTCGAGGCGGTGGCTCTGAACAATGTTGTAGCCTTCTAAAGGACTGAGGTTTAATAATGTTGCTTAATTTTTTGTCTTATTTTGTGCCTTAAAGAGCCTAAGGGTATATGGTGCAAATAAGATTGGTCCATTCATGTCTTAAAGAGCCTTAGGGTATATGACATGAATGGTGCCTTGCTTAAGTAGCCTAATAAAAGCTAAATTTTAGTTGCCTCGATGTGGACTTTATTCTTAATGACATTTGATCTTTTGAAAAGGGCTAGGAACTAATTATTGCGTTTTACCGTTACACTTTATTTTTGGAATTAATAAGTATCATATTATAAGACTTAGAGAGCATCTTCGGGTATATGGCTTTAGATAAAATCATTGAGATACTAAATTAGGAATAAGGGAGGGGGAAAGTAAGTACACTATTTGGCTCTGTAATAAGTTAAGTGTTTGCGTCATTAACTATAATTCACAATGATCTTGTTTTAAGCTTAGCATGGAAAAGTGAAAATCGGGGACGATGAATTTAGGTCAAACTAAAATAAACATCTACTAAGTCTCGTCCCTTAATTCCTATCTCAATTGGATGTGGTCACACTTTTCATTTTTCCAATCCTAGACGTAAAAGTCAATTTTCTGATTTTAGTCATTTTCAAGAGAGCATAAATCCTAAACCATAAAAGATATAAACATGAGGCTTTCACCCCTGGAAATGCCTTGAAGTCTAATTTCCAGAACATTAAGCCTCAAACTCCAAATGTTTACCAATTTTTAGAAAAGGACAATTTACTATTGCTAACTCAAAACAGAAAACTACTGTTTGCAGAATTTAGCCATGATCACCGCACCATATCTCTCATTCTATAAAAGATATAAAGGTGAGGTTTTCACCCCTGGAAAACCACATGAATCTAGCTTTCAAAATATTAAGCCAATCATTCAAATCATTTACCAATCAACGGGAAATCAACTTTAACCAAAGGTCAAACCATATTTTTAACTGAATTTCTTGATTTTGCCGTTTTAGTCATAAATCCTAAACTAAAATAGCAATGAATGTGAGGCCAAGTGCTGGAGCTTCTATAAGATGTCTATCATTGACCCAAGCTTTAAAACCTAAACTTTTAGTTCAAAAACCATGACATTAACATGCTTTCTTATCGAAGGTCCAGAATTGACCCATGTTCGTATTTTGACCATAACTCCCTCATACGGAGGAATTGGTTGAGCATCCAACTATCTCATGATGCCAAGACCTATATCTATTCACCCATAAAATTATCTCACAGGATCCAGGCCAAAATTTTGAAGAACAAGCTCTGTTTACCTGCTGTCCCAAAACAACCCACAAAATCCTATTCTAAATCAAGCAATAACACATCTAAATCTTCAATTGAGCCATCACAAGGCCAAGATACTTCAATGCAATGGGATCATAGATTAAAATAGGGGGGGGTGAGGGGGGCTGGGATTTATTCCTTGGGCTACACTCCTCAATTCTACTCACAAAAGAAGCACACCAAAGGCACCTCAGCTCTCCTCATTTCACTATAAATAGAGATAGAAAGTTAAATAGAATTGGTCCCCAATTTATGCTTTAAAATTGGTTTTCACTGTTACCTTTCGTGTAATATACTTTCCAGCAATTTAATTACCTTGTCAAATTCCTTTCTTGTATTGTAACCTTAATTTTCAATAAATAATAAATAATCTAAAAATATTGTCCATTTCCATTATACTGTTTCATTCAATCTTCTCAAATTACTGTTTCAATCATTCATAGTTGTTTTCTACTGCTTCATTTGAGCTTTTAGGATTAGACGTTTAGTGTTCTCATTTTGAATTTAAAGATTTGGAATTTGGTTTTGGTGTTTGCATTTATAAGCTTGCTTAAGCTTGGGTGATTATTGGTTTAAATCAGAATTATAGCCTGGACCTAGGGGTGTTAGGTTAGATGGTTAGGTCTTCATCAAGATCTATGGACCAATTGTAAGTCTTCATTTACATTTTGCAGCTCATTATTGCATTTACTTATTCTTGCTTATTCTAGTGTTAAATTCTGCTTTTATATGACTTGTTTGCTTATTTTGATTTTTTTTTGATTTGTGCTTGTTGGATCCTAGTTTTCAAGTTTGTGCTTTAAATTTGCTTAAATTCCATCTCTATTAGCATAATTTGTTTTGCTGTTGTTCAAGCTTATTTGATGGATTAGATTTGCTCATTAGGTTGTTACTTAGGAAATTAAGATCTGGTATTAAGTGTTTATGTTTTGAAAATCATTTTTACAAGCTTAAATTGCAAAACTATCATGTTAAGGGGTGTTTGGCTTAAGTTAGTACTGTCCATAGCCATTTGGCTTTTTGAATTGATTTTAAATGTCAAATTTAGTTTTATAATGTTTGGATCTAAGGTCTCAATAGGTTAAAATCAGTTTTGATCAAGTTTTTGAAAACTCTGTTAGCATAAGTTTCAGCTCAAGTTAATACTGCTAGGCTTATTTAAGCTTAATTTTAAATATTTTAAAGCTAGCAGTACTAACTCTCAAGTTTAGTACTGCTAAGTTTCTTAAAATTTATTTAGGCTTATCATTGTGCTTGTTTTTGATCCTTTGAGTTTATTAAGTTTAGGAATAAGTAAATTTTAGCTTATCTTAGTTTGCCATTAGCTTAACAAGTTTATATAGTGTAGCAGCTTTTAGGTTAGAGCTAGCAGTACTAACTCTCAAGTTAGTACTGCTAGGCTTATTTAAGCTTATTTTTAATAATTTGCTCATTTCCCTTCATAACTTGCTTATTAGGTTATAATTTTAGTGTAATAGTAGCTTAATATTCTTATGTCTTAGCTTATTTCAGTTGTTTGAGTTCTTGAAATTTCAAAAAGCCAAATAGAAGTTTAATGTGTTTTCTGTCAACTTTTTAGCCAAATTTTTAGCTTATTTATTGCTTTTCAAAAATAGTTGCTTTTATTAAAAGTGTTAGTTTCTAGCTTTTCTACAACTTTGTTTTTTTTAACTTTAATAATTTTAGGATTAATTTTTGATAATTTAGGATTTTTTTTTAATTGTCATGTTTGTTTAGTTCCCGTTTACGTTTTATGCTTTCGTGTTTAATTGTCATTGCTTGCTTTTTAGTTTTCGTGCATGTATCTACTTGTCATTTATATTTAGTAGGATTTAGAAAACCCAAATCAACTCTTGTTAAAACTATTCGAAACGCACGATCACAGACTTAACCGATTTTTAATTCACACTTCGTCGAGGGAAAACGACCCGGGAGGTTTTTGAGACAACTTTGGTTAAAAGTTCGTTTCTAGAACCCGACGGAAAATACTTACTATACTATTATTGATTATCTTCCTTATTATTACGTATTTATATATTTTATATATATATATATATATATATATATATATATATGTGTGTGTGTGTGTGTGTGTGTGTGTGTGTGTGTTAGAAAGGACGGATCAGTCACCCATTCAATATTAACCTAATTCCAGTAGAACTTGGTAGTTTTGACGTCATCATCGGGATGGATTGGTTAGCGAACCATCATGCGGTAATCATTTGTGACGAGAAGATCGTGAGAATTCCCTATGGAGACGAAGTTTGATAGTTCAAGGTGATAGAGACGGCAAAGGAGAGAAGTCGAAGTTGAGCATCATATCGTGCACTAAAACTCATAAATACATTAAGAGAGGTTGCCCAATTATTCTGGCACAAGTTACGAAGAAGGGAACCGAAGACAAGTCGGAGGAGAAGCGACTTGAGGACGTGTCGATTGTACGGGACTTTCTGGAAGTCTTTCCAGAAGACTTGCCTGGATTACCGCCTACGCGACAAGTCGAATTTCAAATCGATTTGGTCCCTGGTGTTGCACCCGTAGAGCGAGCTCCGTATAGATTAGCTATGTCAGAACTGCAAGAACTGTCTACTCAGCTACAAGAACTTTCTGACAAGGGATTTGTAAGACTGAGTTCCTCACCCTGGGGAGCCCGGGTCATGTTTGTCAAAAAGAAAGATGGATCTTTTCGGATGTGTATCGATTACCGTGAACTGAACAAGTTGACTGTGAAGAATCGATATCCATTTCAGAGAATCGACGACTTGTTTGATCAGTTGCAAGGGTCAAGCGTCTACTCTAAGATCAATCTAAGATCGGTAACAACCACTCAAGTTTGAGAGGAAGACATTCCAAAAGACACGTTTTTAGGACATGCTAACGTCACCTATTAGTTTCATCAAGTGATGCGTTGGACTGACCAAACCACCGCGTAGTTCCATGGATCTGATGAATCGGGTGTGCAAACCGTACTTAGATAAATTCGTGATCGTTTTTATTGATGATATCTTGATCTACTCCAAGAGCAAAGAAGAGCTTACAGAACACCTTAAGTTAATCATGGAGTTGCTTAAGAAGGAGGAATTGTACGCCAAGTTTTCAAAGTGTGAATTTTGGCTGTCGAAGGTACTATTTCTTGGTCACGTAATTAATAGTGAAGGCATTCACGTGGACCCAACTAAGATTGAGTCAATCAAGGATTGGGCATCGCCCAAGACTCCGACAGAGATTCGCCAATTTCTAGGTCTTGTTGGCTATTATCGATGATTTATCGAAGGTTTCTCGAAGATTGCCAAACCTATGACGAAGCTTGTTGATCCCAACTTAAGATCGATTCCTTAGCTTGTAAAGGTTAAGTTACTCTGAATAAATCCAAAACAACTATGGTAGAAACTTTGTGAATACTAAAGAGTATGCGGAATCTACTCTTTAATACATAGAAGAATATAAATTGTATGAACAATGATTTCACTAAAAATCTCCAATATTATTATTAATAATACGAGTACTCTGTGTAGTACTAAGGTTTACAACCTTAAAGATATATATCAAAACGTATGAATGTGTATGAATGTTTTGTATATAAAACTCTATACCCTAGGACCTCCTTTTATACACCAAGGAGTCCTAACAGGCTTACAATATATTCCTAAGTTATCATGATCTTCTAAACAAATAACTTATACGTATCTTTTACAAAAATATCTCATACTTATCCCGTAAGTAATCTTGATAAACAATCTTCATCTTAATCCTTTCTCTTGTCTTTATCCTTTTGACAGTAGAAAATCTTTCAAGAGTTGTACTCATTCAGCAGTTGTAAGTAGCAGCATTAACTTTTATTCCAGTAGCAGTTACATCCAAACAGAATCAAGAAGCTTTTAATCCCAACAATCCTCCCCTAAACTTGATATTCTTCTTCTGAATCTCAAGTTTCTTCATTAAAAGTCTTCACCATTATCGGGAGATGCATTCAAACACTTCCAGGATTCTTGACCTGTTTTGTCATGAGTTTTAGAAGTTGATAGTTCATCTCATTCCAATGGTCAGTTTGAAGCTTCTTGTTGAGTATTTTTGTAATTGTTGCAGGTGTGAGTGGATATTTTTTCCTCTACCAGCATAAAGATATGCAGATTCTGAAATCTCACAAAATGTACTCCACTTGAAGAAAATAGCTTCCAAACAGTCACATTGTAACCTTGTAGATTTCTCCATACTTCACTTTCTACATCAGGTTCAAACATCACCTTCAGATCACCCCAAAACACTCTTTCACATGCCTCCTATGGCCTTATATTCCCATGTTTAGCTTTAACCAACTTCCAGAGTGTTTCCAAGTCTTCTCTGTCAATGTTCTTAAGCATCCTAATCATTAATGATTACCTCCTTGAACTTCCATCAGCTCTGATGATTTGAAAGTATCCCATCCTTCCTTCTTTGATGATTTTCCAGTCAACAATGATTAGGGACTTAGTGGGCTAGTGGTATAGCATCAATTGCTAAACACATCAATCAGGAACTATCTCCATAAGCATTTTTCATTTTGCTTCATCATCGCACTTCACAGCTTCTACATTCTCATCTATCTTTTACTTCTTTGAATTATCATACTCAAGTTCTTCTCCTGTTCTCTTAGAACTTCCTTCTGCCTGGCTTTTACTTCCTTCCACAACCTTTGTATCCATTGGAACAAATAAATCTACCCACTTTATAGTATTGTCAAATAACATCTGAATTTCTTCAAAACTTTTGTTCTTCAACTGACTATGCTTGTAATTAGCCATATTTTTCAAATAAGTACACATTTGATTCCTCTTTTGGGCTTTGGTTGGTGGTTTTCTTTTGATCTCTTCAGCTCTAAGCTTTGCAAAGTGCTTCTTCCTTTGTCCATAGAGCTCTACAAACAGTTTTGATCTTTCTTCAATGGTCAACTCACCTTGTTCTTCTGCTTGTAGTCTCTAAGCTAACTCATAATCTGCCTGCATCATAGCTTGAGTATTATCCTATGAAATTAAGTTATCCTCTTCTTCTTTTTTGTCTTGCCAGCCTTTCCTCTTCTTCTAATTCAGCTTGTAATTCTTCTTAAAGTCTTTAAGCAATTTCTTCATCCACCAAAATTTGATCTTTCTTTTTCAAAGGCTTTTCAGGCTCAACCATTTTTCCCTTGCCTTTGTCTTTAGCCTGTGGAAGTTGTGATGGTTGTGATGTTGTTGTTGTAAATTCACTTGGCTCCTTACTACAACCCCATCTACCTTGGGTCTGTAAACAGTAGTTTTTGTATTGTTGTATCAGCAGTTGTAACAACCCTGGGTTTTGCTGCTCTTATTTCTATAAAGGCCGGTCTGAGCCAAAGTCAACTCACCAACAGTTGTTGTTGTAGCACTGGCAGTAGTAATTTCAATAGTACTAACTACCTTTTCAACCTCAACTTCCTCTTCATCAAAAACTCCTGTATCAAACATTAAATTATCATCATTTCTCTCCTGAGCCTCATTAACCAAAGTAACCTCTGCATCAGCATCAAGATCAACAATTTTCCTCCCCTGTTTGGATGCATCCTCCTGAGCACCTAAACCTTCATCTTTAAAAGATTCTATTCTTGCAGTTCTACCAACCTTCCTTAACCTTTTAAGCCCTGGAGTTCTTGACTTATTCCTCCTTTCTAGCTTCTTGACCCTCTCCTTTAATTTAGTAATCTCTGCAGCTTGAGAGGTCTTTATGTTCTCTAAGTCAAAAGATCCTCTTTAGTGAACAAGTTGGTACAAACTTCCATCAATTCATTTAGTTTTAATCTATCCTCACCACTGAGTAGTGGATCATTGGAATGTACATGTACATGCTCCTCATTGGCAGCCTCGTCAGTGATAGGCTTTGTAAAACCACTGGGTTGAGGAACCTCAGTGTCTTTCCTTTGTTTCCTCCTTGGTTGTTTCTTCTAGGGCTGTGATGTAGATAGTTAAATAATAGTAGGTGTGTGTTGAGGATCAGTTGGTATTTCTGAACCCTCATCTAATTCTTCAGGAGCTTGAACCATCATAGTTTCAAATAAAGGGGTAACCCTCCCAAAAAAACCTTTTCCTTCTCTCTTCATTTTAGCAAAGACCTTCTTAGTGTAAGAAGGTGTAACATAAATTTCTTTATGTTTGGTCATTCCTTCAACTTGTTTATCTAGGAACACTTGCACAAACCTTGGATACATTAGAAATTTAACTTCACCCTCCAAGTTCTTCACCAAAAATGTACTTGGAAAAGTTGAATTTTTAGTTTGTGGCAAGACAGATGATAGCTAAGGCATAGTCTACTTAAAGTTCGTTCCAAGGCAATAGTCTTAGCAAACTAAGGCATTGCAGAATTAATATCGATATAGAAATTTTCATTGAGGTGAAAAGAAAGCTTTATAGAATGTAAGCTTTTGTGTAAGATTTTCATACCCTATTCTTTCCAGTTCTGCAAAAATGGTAGCATTGGGTAGACATTCAGTACCTTCAACATCTTTTAACTGAAGAGCTCTTCTCACACTCATCTCAGTGACGATCACCTTCTTCCCGTCTACTAGGGCTTGTATCTGCACTTCCCCATTGACAGTCTTTGCCTTAGCAGTAGCCCAGAACTGCTTAATGCATGAAGTATAGATAGTGAGATTCACCATTAACTCATATCTGATAGAACTTGCATTCAGAAAATCAATAATTCCCTCAAACCCATCATTTTCTCTTTCTGGGTTTCTCCCAAAACGCAACAATGTGAGTTTCAGCCAAACTTTATGGTTCGACAGTTGTGACTTGGTTTGATAATAATGATAAAATTGAGTTTAGGGTTTATATTAGAAGTAATATATCAAAGTGTAAAATAGATCAAATGAGTGATTGAAACCCTTAATCGAAGTATTTATGAAATCACCCTCAACAGCATTAACTAAGACTGGCAGCATTAAGTGTATGCCTGGCAGCATTAAATTTTAACCAGCAGTAGTAAATTTAATGCCTACAGCATTAACTAACACTGGCAGTAGTAAGTGTATGCCTAGCAGCATTAACTTAACCAGCAGTATTAAGTTTATGCCTAACAAGCATTAACTTCGATCACCAGCATTAACGTCCATTTTTTCGTTCCTAAAAAGTATTTCCATCATCAATTTTTGATTCTCACAAGCTCCTTTTCTGTTTTTATTCTCACTATATCTCTCAATTCTTTTTCTTACTGAATCACTCTGTCTGTTTTTATTTTCACACATCTCTCTTTCTGTTTTTCATTCTCACCAATTTCTCTCATTTCTTTTTCTCACATAGTCACTCTGTCTGTTTTTATTTTCACACATCTCTCTTTCTGTTTTTATGCTTACCAATTTCTCTCTTTTTTTTCTCACCAATTCACTCTATCTGTTTTTATTTTCACACATCTCTCTTTCTGTTTTTATGCTCACCAATTTCTCTCATTACTCACAATATTAATTATAACAAACAGTAGTAAGTATAACTAACAGCATTAACATAGCAGTATTAAGTATAACTAGCAGCACTAATTATACTTACCAGTAGAAAGTTAGGCCAACAACACTAACTTGAATTTCATCATTAGCTGCTGTTCCATTCAATTTCAAGCATCATTTGTGCATAATCCGCTGCATATTAACACAATTAACCTCCCCTTAATCAATACATCAGAGGTTAAGCATTCCAATACTTGCAATCAGATATTGAAATCTGCCAACATCAAATGCTTTTGTGAGCAAATCTATAACATTCTGATCTGTGTGAATCTTTATCATCTGAATAAGTTTCTTCTCATTGGAATCTCTAATAAAGTGATGTATAATCTCAATGTGCTTAGTCTTTGAGTGAAACACTGGATTCTTAACTATGCATATGGTGCTTTCATTGTTAATGAAAATCTTGGTATTCATGAAATTGTATCCATAATCTAGCATTTGATTTTGAATCAAGAGTACTTGTCCACAGCAACTAGCAGCAGCCACATATTCTGCTTCAGTAGTAGAGTTGGCAACTATAGTTTGCTTCTTGCATTGCCATGAAATCAATCTGCTTCCAAGAAATTGACAACCTCCTGTTGTGGATTTCAGTCTAAACTTGCACCAGCATAGTCACTATCAGAATAAGCTTCCAAATCAAATAGTGAATCCTTAGGATACCAAAGGCCTAATTTAGGTTGACTTTTCAAGTATCTAAAGATTCTTTTCACAGCATGAAGATGTGAAACTTTAGGTGTGACTTGGAATCTTGCACAAGCACATACAGCAAATATTATATCAGGCCTTGAAGATGTTAAATACATCAATGAGCCAATCATAGATCTATATAAGTGAACATCAACATCTTCATCTTCTGTATCCTTGAGCAATGGCTTTGAAGTCTCAATGGGTGTACTTGCTGTCTTTACAGTTGAAAAACTAAACTTCTTCAAAATTTCATCTACATACTTGTCTTGACAGATGAAAATCCCATCATCTTTCTGTATCACTTGTAGTCCTAAGAAGAAAGTTAGCTCACCCATAGAACTCATCTGGAACTTATTGTGCATCAATTTCTTAAACTCAATGCATAACTTCTTTTTAGTGGATCCAAAAATGATATCATCAACATATACTTGAACTAGTAGAATATCACTTTTGACTCTTTTAATGAACAAAGTCTTATCTATCTGACCTCTCTGAAATCCATTGTCTAATAAATATGTAGATAAAGTCTCATACCAAGCTTTAGGAGCTTGATGTAGACCATATAATGCCTTTTCTACCTTATAAACTATGTCAGAGAACCCTGGATCTTGAAACCCTGGAGGTTGATAGACATAAACTTCCTCTTCAATCTGGCCATACAAAAATGCACTCTTCACATCCATCTGGTATACTACAAAATCTTTGAATGAGGCATATGCTAAGAACATCCTAATTGCTTCAATCCTAGCAACTAGAGCAAAACCTCATCAATAATCTATTCCTCTTTTTGCCCCTCCCCCCAAGGTACTTATCCTCTCATCTTATTCCTTGAAGTATGAGATGATAGGACATGTTCCCCTGTCATGTGCCTTCGAGCTTATACTGTCAACTAGACTTGGTCTTCTTTTTGTGGATGACCCTGCGCATAAAAATAAGGAAATTAGTTTATTTGGTGGGACCAACCTTCCCACTGACTTGGATTTGCCTTGTTATCAAAATAATTATTGTTCTTCAAAGTAATTGATTGCACTATTAAGTTTGGTAGTCTCAAAAAACATAAATGCTGATGCCTTAACACATTAACCTGATTTCCCTCATAGGCTTAACTTCTGCTAATTTTGGACCTAAGGTATTAACTATTTTGGCCTAGCTGTATAAATTTCCCTTAGCAGTATTAACTTTTTGGCTAAATTTTTTTTAGTTAATGTTGTTTTTAGTTGATAGGGCCTTTTTATAGTTGATGTGCTGATTGAAAAATGTGACATTGGTCTAGCACTATAAACTATAGTTTTGGGATGAGTAGTAGTAACAGGCCTAGCAGCATTAACTGCTTTTAGGCCAGTTTTTATCAAAACTGCCCATGGAACCATGTTCCTGTAAGCACTAGGGTGAGTGTTTTTAGCAGAATAATTGTAATTTTCCCTTGTATAATTATTCCTAGATTCCACTCTTTCCCTTTGATGGTAATTGCAGTGAGCCTCCACATGGTTAAGACTTCCACAGACAAAACAAGCTTTATTGTACATCATAAAGTTACTTCCTAACTGTTGGGACTTCTGATTATTCCAGTTTCTTTGATTTCCCCTAGGAATTTATGACATGTACTTTTTAGCATACTTAACTGGTTTCCTAACTGGTTTTTCTTGTTGTTTAGGTCTAACAAATTCTATCTTAGCAACAGTAGAAAAAACAGTTTTCTTCTATCAATTTATTCATCTGGACACCAAATTCTTTTATCCATTGGGGCATCAGAAGATTCCTTAATCTCATTAGAAGTATCTTCACTGACATTCTTACTAGTCTTAGGTCCATAGCCTTCAAACTCAGGCTATTGGAACTCTTCTAGACCAGAGTTGGACAAATTAAGGTTTGGGGGTGAAAATAACCCTGTAAGAGGAGGTGGAACAGCATTATAGCTTACAAACTCCGACATTATTACTTTTTTTATATCATGTATCTGACTTCCTATTAATTTTTCCTACGACTCTTAGAAGCATTATCAAAATTTTAATTTTAAGTTGATTGCTTTTTTTTCTTGCTTAAGCTTTTCAAACTCACTTTTAAGCATGCTAGGGTCTGAGTCTTTATATGAGATATCTCTTTTAAGAACAGCAAGTTGCTCACAAAAAATAACCTCATTCTTTTTGTAAAAGACAAGTTGTTCTTCTACAGATGCTAACCCTCTTTTATAAGTAGCTAAATTGAACTCATATTTGTTAAACTCTATTCTTAAATCATCAAGTTGAGTTTTAAGAGTTTCAAAGCTTTTTAGACAAGTTTTTGAACAAGTTTTGTCATTATGTACCTCAGAGTCTAAAAAAGCCATAAGAGCCATGTTTGTAGGGACTTCATCATCTGCCATATAGCTCCAGTCAAAACCAGCTCCATCAATAGCCACCATGGCTTTGGAAGAAGTTTCTTCCACATTTATAGTCCTTCTAGAGCTGTCTTGATTCCTGTTTCTGCTATCTTGGTTCCTAGGTCCTCTGCATTCCCTTGCAAAGTGTCCCATCTTGTGACAGTTGAAACACTCCACCTTAGATTTGTCATATCCAGCTGTGTCACTTCCATTGATAGTGATTTTTCTACCAGTTTTCTAGAAAAACCTTTTTGTCCTCATGCTCAGCAATGCTAACTGCCACTTCAAATCCATCTCTTCTATGTCATCTTCATGGATTTGTTCAAGGTCCTCATATACAAGTTGAGACCCGTTTGGTTGACTAGCAGAACACTGTTCATCGCTTTAGTTAGCAAGTACTAACTTGAGTACTAGTGTGCTAACTTGAGTACTAGCAGGGCTAACTTGAGTGTTAGTAGTACTAACTCCATAAGCAGTATTAACTTTATTAGTACTGTTAGGAGTTGACACAAAAGCCATGTTCTGAGAATTTGAGCTTGAGTTTGAGCTTGCAGTTCCTTTAACCTCTTGTTCAACAATCTTGAAATTGTTGCAGAGATCATCAAAGCTCATTATGTCTAAATCAGGTTTATTCCTCTAGACCACCACATAAGTATTCCACTCAGAAGGCAGACTTCTTAAAAATTTCAAATTGAGATCTTCTTGTGAAATGTTTTCATCCAAGATAGCTAGCTGACTTACAATCTTCTGAAGCATGTAAAAAATAGAGTCATGAGAGTATGTTCTTGGAGTACTAAAGTTCTCATACATTTGCTTTAGAAGAGTCTTCTAAGTTTTCTTTGTGGCATCATTACCACCAAATCTTGTTTGTATAGGATCAAACAAAGTCTTAGCATCCTTGTACTGATTAAATGTCATTAGATGTTCATTAGGAAGTGCCACCAGTAACATACTTCTTGCCTTCACATCATTCTTCTTTTGAGCCTTTTCTTCAATAGTTATAGGACCTGGTATTAGTGAAGTTGAGGTACCATCAGCATTTGTTGTTGTTTGAGCTACTAGTTTGAACGAGTTTCCATTCTCTATGATATCCCATAGAGCATAGTCTTGTACTTGAAAGTATTGCTCAATCCTTAGCCTCCACATATCATATTCACCCTGTATGAGAATGGGAAACTTTGCAGTAGTAGTGGTTTGTGCAATTTCTAGATCCATCTCTTCCTTGTGGGTAAAGAGTTCTTCTTGTAAGTTTCTTTTAGATCAAAGTTTCAAAACACAAGCTCTTGATCTCACTTGTTGATCGCAACAACTTAAGTCGATTCCTTAGCTTGTAAAGGTGAAGTTTCTTCTGGTAAATCCAAAACAACTTTGATAGAAACTTTGTGGAATACTAAATGACTGTATGTGGAACACTCTTTAATACTTAGAAGAATATTAAATTGTATTGAACAATGATATCACTAAAAGCTCAATGTTTTATTATCAATAATCGAGTAACTCTGTGTAGTCTAGGGTTTACAACCTTGAAGTATATATCAAAAATGTAGGAATGTGTTGAATGTTTGTACATACAAACTTATACCATAGGGGGGGGGGAAAAAACCCATTTCCTTATTTTATTCTTTTATTTACACCAAGGAGTCCTAACAAGCTTACAATATTTTTCTAAGTTATCATGATCTTCTAAACAAATAACTTATACGTATCTTTTACAAAAATATCTCATACTTATCCCGTAAGTAATCTTGATAAACAATCTTCATCTTAATCATTTCTCTTGTCTTTATCCTTCTGACAGTAGAAACTCTTCTAGCAATTGTAATCCTTCAGCAATTGTAAGTAGCATCATTAACTTTTATTCCAGCAGCACTAACTTAGCAGCAGTTACTTCCAAACAACATTAAGAAGCTTTTAATCCCAACAAAGCTGACTCAAAAGAACGTGAAGTTTGATTGGAGTGAAAAGGCAGAAGTTGCATTTCAAAATGTTGAAGCAGAAGTTGTGTAGTGCACCGATCTTATCTTTACCCTAAGGAAGTGAAAACTTCATGGTTTACTGTGATGCTTCTCGTAAAGGATTGGGCGCAGTTTTGATGAAAAGGGAGAAGGTCATAGCCTACGCATCACCAGGGGCGAAGCCATTGGGGGGCACCTCTGGAGGGCCCCCCACGGAAAATTTTGTAGTTAAAATTTTTTGAAATTTTGAAAAATTGTGATGTGCCCCATAAAAATTATTTTTTTTTTTACTTATGTTATGAAAGAAAAGTCAGAGTTTGAGGATCCAAAACATATTTTTTTGTTATAATGGAGTATCTAAAACTTGGAAAAGATGAAAGTTGAAGAGATGAGTGGGGAAGATGAAGATGAAAGAGAAGCCTTGGTATTGTAATTAAAGTCACGTGGGAAAGGAAATTGGACAGCACTATATGTACTTTTTTTCTTTAAATATTTATTTACTTATTCAATCAGATTTTCTTTTTTTTCAAATTTATTTTATACTTTTATCTTTTACCGGATAATGCAAAGTTAACTAATGACGAGCTTTTTTTTTGTTGTGTATTCGGTTTGGCAAAAAAAAATTTTGCCCCATCTCGATACATTTTCTAGCTCCGCCCCTGCGCATCACGCCAACTTAAGATTCCTGAGAAGAATTACACAACACATGACTTAGAGCTTGGAGCTGTAGTGTTTGCTCTCAAAATGTGGAGACATTATTTGTATGGCATGAAAGGCGTTGTGTTCACTGATCATAAGAGTTTGCAACATATTCTAGATCAGAAAGAGTTGAACGTGAGACAACGTAGATGGTTGGAGCTATTGAGCGACTACGACTGCGAGATTCATTATCATCCGGGAAAAGCGAACGTGGTGGCAGATGCCTTGAGCCGAAAGGAACGGATTAAGCCACTACGAGTTCGAGCTTTGGTTTTGACGATTGGTCTGAACCTTCTTGTGCAAATTTTAAACGCTCAAGTTGAGGCGAGAAAGGAAGAGAATTTTGGAACCGAAGATCTGTGTGGTATGATTAAGAAGCTAGAGCAACGTGCTGATGGAACGTTATGCTTAAATGGGAGAAGTTGGATACCTTGTCAAGGTAACTTAAGAGAGTTGATTATGCATGAATCGCATAAGTCAAAATATTCAATTCATCCTGGATCGGACAAGATGTACCAAGATTTAAAGAAACTGTATTGGTGGCCGAATATGAAAGCAGAGATTGCCACCTACGTCAGTAAATGTTTGACCTGTGCCAAAGTCAAGGCCGAATGCCAAAAACCATCCGGTTTGTTGGTTCAACCTGTGATCCCAGTATGGAAGTGGGAGAACATTACTATGGATTTCGTTACTAAGTTGCCAAAGACATCGTCTGGTCAAGATACAATTTGGGTAATTATAGACCGACTCACAAAGTCTGCTCATTTCTTACCAATAAAGGAAACCGACTCAATGGAGAAGTTGACGAGACAATACTTGAAGGAAGTAGTCTCGAGGCATGGAGTGCCAGTTTCGATTATTTCTGATCGAGACAGTAAGTTTACCTCTCATTTCTGGAAATCATTGAACGAAGCCCTAGGTACTCAATTGGATATGAGTACGGCTTACCATCCACAGACTGATGGTCAGAGTGAGAGAACCATCCAAACCTTAGAGGACATGCTACGTGCTTGTGTGATTGATTTTGGGAAAGGTTGGGATAGACACCTACCTTTGGTGGAGTTTTCCTACAACAACAGTTATCACACGAGTATCAAAGCTGCACCGTTTGAAGCTCTCTACGGCCAAAAATGTCGATCGCCTATTTGTTGGGCTGAGGTTGGAGACGCTCAGCTCACTGGTCCAGAAATTGTTCATGAAACAACTGAGAAGATCATTCAGATCAAGAAGCGTATTCAAGCTGCACGAGATAGATAGAAGAGCTACGCCGACAGGAGACGTAAGCCATTGGAATTTGAGGTTGGAGATAAGGTCATGTTGAAAGTGTCACCATGGAAAGGGGTGATACATTTTGGCAAATGGAGGATGCTGAACCCTCGCTATATTGGACCTTTCAAGATTCTTGCTAAAGTGGGAACGCTTGCTTATTGACTTGAACTCCCAGAGCAATTGAGCCGAGTTCATAGTACTTTTCATGTTTCCAATTTAAAGAAGTGTTTCGTAGACGAACCACTAGCTATTTCGTTGGATGAGATCCAGATTGATGACAAGCTCTATTTCATTGAAGAACCAGTTAAAATTATGGATCGAGAAGTTAAACGGCTAAAGCAAAGCCGCATTCTAATCGTGAAGGTCCCCCCACACAACCCCCCCCCCCCCACTTTTCCCCTCCCACCCCCCCCCTCCCCCCCTCCAACCCCACCCCTCCCCTACCCTTTCCTTTCCTCTTTCACTTTGTCCCCCCCCCCACCCCCTCCCCTCAGTTGGAATTCAAGACGAGGGCTCGAGTTTTACTTGGGAGCGTGAGGACCAAATGAAGAAAAAGTACCCTCACCTTTTCGTTAATCCTGAACCCGCGTCTTAAGCTTTAAGGACAAAGCTTCTTTAACAGGGGAAGAATGTCACACCCTGAGAATTTCCGGTCAATATTTTAAACTTTTCCGATCATTATTTTTTATTTTTATACGTTACGTTTAAATCTGGCAGTTTACCGGGAAGTTAACCCGCGTAAATCTGAAAAACGTCATCGGACGCGTTACGACTTCGGATTTTGATTAGTTTAGATATTATATGAGTTATTTCATCTTTTCTAAGTGTTTCGTAGTTTACCGATATCATTTCCGATACTTATTTTTACGCTTTAATGTTTAAATTACGTTTTTGCGTTTTTGACCTAACGGAACCCCGGAAATGCGAAATCTTTTAGTGTAAACTTTAGTTATTGTCCATCTCATGTTTATAGTCAAACTTTGTTCACTCTTTCTTTTTCATTGGTTGGAGCCTTTAAAAACCCTAAACCAATTGCTATCCTTAGCCTTGAAATTAAATCAAAGACATATTTCCTTGTCTTATTATGCATGTGTGCATGAAAGTGACATATGAGGAGGTCATTCTCATGCACATTTCCTTAAGCAAAACTAGAACATGTGACCCCTTGATCACATGTCTTCCCATTTGACCAAAAATTTAAAATCAAGACCAAGTATGGTGAACCAAGACTCAAAAATGAACCACATGGTCCTTGTTGCTTAGTTTCGGCCGAACAAAGGTGAACACACACCTTTGTGTGTGTGTTGGTCACTATATACTTAAAATCATGAAACCCTAGACCCCTTCTTGTCCTATAAATACTAAGCATTTCACACTTTAGGGTTTCATTCTTTCACATAGTCTCCAAAAATTTATTTCTTCCCTTTCTTTTGCTCCCTAGCTCACCGCCAACATACACCCCTTTTAGGGTTTCTATATCTTTGATTTCTTGCATAATCCAAGCATTCTAGGTTCATTTCTAAGAAAATATAAGGAGTTTTGAAGTATTGGTTCTTTGATTTAAGGGTTTTTCTTCAATATCTAAGTTAGGGTTTCAAGATTTGTTGTTAAGTTTTATAGATCTATTATTTTGGGGTATAGATCTTGTGATTTCTCTACTTGTTTTTCATTTTTGTAAGTGTCTTGAATCTTTCTTGTGGTTTACTTATGTTCTTTCATATATGTTCAAGATCCATACATTTATATGTTGTATTTTCATTTTTGAAAGATTATAAAACAAGATTTTATAAATAATGATGTTACATTGTTTCACTAGTTAAATATTATGTTCTTGGTGAGATGAGAGTTGAATAAGAGTTGCAATAATAAAAATGAAGGGATTAGGTTAGATTTAGGTGTGGTTTTGTTGTGGATTAGTTGTGAATGGAGATTAGGCTAGACTAAGCACTATTGTGAAGTTTAGTATGATTTTTGGAAGCGTTTGCAAAAAATGATGTTGCTGATCTAAAATAGTTTTGAGGTTTTGGTCGACCTAAAAATGTTTTCATTATGCATAAAAGTAGTTTTTGAAGAGCTTGTTTTAAATAGATAGTTTTTCATATATCACACATTAAAATCGGATTTAAAACGGCCAAGTTATAGCCAAATAAAACTTGAAACATTTTTTGGCAAAACCAAATGAATAGTTGCTGATGTGAATAGTAAAAAAGGTTTCGGACACTTTCGAGATATTTTGAGCTTTTAAAACACTAGCGAAACATGTAGTAACATATACATATTGATTAGTATCGTTTAAAGACGTGGTTAATATATTTTAGGAAAAACGATAAAGTTACTAAAAATAGTAAGTTTGGTAGAAATTTAGCGAAAACGGACATAGAAGTTAAGCGATTAAGGCTAGTTAGTGCGTTTTGAAAATATAGAAACTTAACAAATATAGGGGACGGTATTAACGTTTTGAAACTAAAAACTTTCCTAAAATAGAAACTTTCTAAAAATAGTAATTCTGGATAAACGCCGAAACTTAACGAAAAACTATACGATTTTATTGCGTCACGATTTGATAATCAAACTAAAGCAAACACATGTAGATGTCTTTTGGTGATGAACATATTGTGCAATTCTTAGCATGCTTTCCGTGTTTCTAAGACGCGTTATTATTCTAGGTCGCGGCTAGATTTCTATATCATCTTTTACTTGCGTGATTATCATTTGCTCATCTTGCTAAGGTGAGTTCATAGCCCCATGTTTTACTACTTTTACTTTACTATTTTAGGGTGAGAAACATTGCTTGTTTTTAAACTATGGACACAGTTACTTTACGTTTTCTTTTCCTAAGTACGTGTTGCCTAAGTAGCGAATAGACCTTAATGCCGAATTTATCATGAACGTCAATTGATTAACCTAACGTACTGGTTAGTAGGATGAATGTGTAAAATAGATCTATTGGGAGTAATTATCCCTATCCGGGTAAGTCGCGCTTTACTGATTCGGAGGTCCCGAACAAAAACGGGGGTATATATACCATGTCAGATTGCAATTGGTGATCTTGGTACTGATACTTTTAGGGCGAGTAATTCTATTTGGCATATAAAATGCTTCCTTTTAAATTGAACTTCGGTGTCATGAGCTTAGCGCAAAACATAATGCTATTATGCGAAGTTGTATCCCTATAAATGGCGGTGCGTACTGTGAATCTTTGGTCCACTTTTAATTATTAATTCTAACCTATGATTCACTAACGTTATGTGACCGTTTAGCATGTTTTTTCTCAGGTGCTTAGCTATGGATGTCTTTGCTTGCTTATTGGTGTTGCCTTGCATTGGAGTGATTTTCAAGAATTGTTATTATCTATGTTAACATCGTTGTCAAACTTTAAAACCTTTTATTTGCTTTCGCATATTATCTTTGGGCCTATGTAAAACGTTAACTATTTTAATTTATGCAACAATGTTGGATTTTTAAACGTACCCTTAGAGGTCGTTCTTTGTATCTTGTGTGATGTGTATTATGACGTCACGCTCCCGAACGCGTGTTTCCAGCTAGGCCCCGTTTGGGGGTGTGACAGTTTTTCTGCCCGAAATAGTGCAGTATTTATAGACAAGATTTCCAATGGCTAGCTGGCGGCGGTCCCAGATATATATGGGGGCCACCAGACCTATAAGGGGGCGTCACTAGACTCCGCTCCTGTTTTTGTCTTTTTGTGGGGAAAGGTTGTATCTGGTATGGAAGCTTACATTTAGAGAGGAAAATTTGAATTTTAAATTTATGTTTTAAATAAAACTTTTCTTTTAATTAAAAAGTATTTTGTATATTTATTTTTGTGAAAATACTTTTGTAAAAATGTGATGGTTAAAAAAATTATTTTCTTGATCAACTTAATTTGCTTAATGGGGAATTTTTTGGGGTTTGTACATACTTAAGTGGGGGGGGGGATCACTAATCTTAAAAATAGAAATTTTAGATAAATAATTGTAAACGTTTATTTTTATCGTAAACGTTTTTACATTTTGTTAGTATCAAAACTTTGAGAGGTCAAAAATATATAAATAACGTATTTAGACATTATTTGTATTAAAACAATATCCTCTTTTTGTTGATGACAAAAAATTAAAAACTCATTTGTATAAAATTAAAGGTTTCCAAATTTTTAATGAGCTTCATCCCATTTCTCTCCTTTTTGTCGAATTCAAAAAGGATGATCGTCGAATTGTTCTAGTTAGAAAGAAGACGACGATATCAAGACTTCCCCTTGATGTATGCTCTTCCTCGTTTGGGGCACCAAGGGATCGATCTTACGAAAATTATTTTGCTACAAAACAAAGTTAGAGGTATAAGTGCAAGACAATATATTCCCAACTAGTAGCAATATAGCAATTCATGCAAGTTAAATTATAAAGTAGTTTCATTCATTACTTAAGAAACTCATACAAGAAGCATTGATTGCAATCAAACCTAAATAAGAGATAAGATAAACTATGATGGTATGAATCATTACAAGATAAAGTAGATAAGCATAAAGTAAATACAAATTTAAGCATAGAGCCAGTCCTAGTGGATTCTTGGATAATCTAGATAGATCAAAAGAAAAGATGGGCTATTTATTATTTAGGGAAATTAAGCATTCGAGAGTGCTCAGTTATGGTGAGGAGGTTGTTATTGAGGATGGAAATTAAGTGGAAGGACCAATGATAAGAGATTTGATACGATTAAGGTGATCTTTCAATGTACCAAATAGATTTTGGGTTTCATGCAAACAAATGACAAAACTCCGAATGAAAGTTTACTTGATCTAAAGAGGTGAAGGGATACATGGTGAGGTAGGAGGTGAATGATTTTGTGGCCTTCAATTGCTTTGGGGTGGCGTTGTTGGAGGTTAAGTCACGCATATTTGATAAGGGGGAGAAGTTCATTAAGGTTTTGAGTTGAGTTTTGTGAGGCTGAAGAGGATGAAAAAGAGTTAGTAGAGATGGGAGAGGTAGGTGAAGGCCCTTTTGGTGAAGGAGAAGGTTGTGAGATAGGAAGGTTGTGACTTTGCCTCTAAGGTTCTAGAATGGCTTTTCGGTGTTTTCGTGAGTAATCATGAGAGGATTTCTTTGAGGATGACATGAGGATTATGAAGAGAAATGAGAAATTTAGAAGAACAAATTTGAATATGTGTGAGGAGGATGAATAATATGATGTTGTTAAATAGGTGAATTTTATGCAAAGCATGGTGTTTGGAGAGGGAAACATCTAAAAGGTGTTTGGTTTATTTGGGAAAGGTACAGCTGTGGCTGGACTAGATAGGGACGGGGATGCTGAAAAAGAGAAGATAGGAAGAATTTCGTGACTTCCTCTGTTGGCGGTCCTGTAAACATGTGGCGGTCCCATATATATTTGGGGGCCGTCGTGTTTTGGGGGGTCGTTTTCTGGAGAGTTACGAAATTATCCATATGTTTCTTTTTTTAGAATTACCCAAAAATAAGAAGGTTGGAAGGAAGATTGTGGCATTTCCCATCTTTACAAGAATCACATAAGCTAGCTAAAAAAGAAAAACATGCAATGGATCCAGGTAGAAGCATATAAATGACATAAAAGTCTATAAAATGTCATATAGCAAGCATGAATGATAACTAAAAGAAGTTATACACGGACTAGAATAATCGAGATGACAATCAAAGTAATATTACATAGCAATAATAATAATAGTACGTATGTCTAGCATATTAAGGTGGACAAAGAGAATGAGAAAACTTTAGTAAGATGTGAAATATCTCAAAACATGTCGAGGTATTCGAAATCATCACTTGTGACTTCTTCAGAAGATATGGAGATGATTGCTTGAAGATGATTAGGATGAACCCAAGGTTTCATGGATGGCCAATACAATATATATTTTGATTTTTGTAGATGAGGATTAATTTTGATGAGGTGATCGTATAGACGATTTAGAATCATTCCATATGGCATTGGAGAGTTTGGTTGATTTTTAATATTTTCAACTCGTTTGGTTAGAAAATAAGCAAAGTTAAAGGGAGTACTTGTTAGAATGCAATACATCATGTGACATGATGATGCGGGAAGAAAATTGGAGTTATTTTGAATGCCAAAGGCATTTTCTTGAATGATTTCATTCCAAGATCTCATGTCATGACGAAGCTCTTCTTTGAGAATTTTGTTTGGAAAAATGGTTTGTCCAGTTGTTGTGATAGATTGAATAATTTCATTTGGTGTTGGAATGTGTGTTTGGTAAGGGGTGTTAGATTCTTGATTAATTCTCAAAGAATCGAGGGATGAATCTTCAGAGTAAGAACATTCTCCTTCACATGGAATGGAGAGAATTGAGGCAAATGACTCGAGTGAAAATGTAAATGTTCTTTTTAATGCCCAGAATTTTAAAAATATATTTTGATTATTGTCTCTGGTAATTTCTATTGAAGAATAGAATTCAAGCAGAAATCTTGGGCAAATCCCTTCGTGGAGTTCATATATTTTTAGAAGTTTGATAATTTGCATGATTTGAATATTATCATATTTTGTATGATTCAGGAGATACTAGCGACCTTCTGAATTGTTCTTCATTCTAGATTTCGAATGAAGGCTTTAAGTTATTAGAAGATAGTTTTCATTAGAGATTGTTGGATGTATGATTTGGGTGTTTTTATACCGTTAGTTCTTCCAACGTATTACATAATTAAGAGAGTGACTATTTTAGTAAAGTACCCTCATGAAAGCGATATTTAGTGTGTGCCTAAATATGACAATGTGGCAGTAGACAATTAACTCGACCTAAAAATCCTATAGAGTTAAACACAAACGCTCCTTAATGATTTTGCTCATCCCAAAACATTGTCGAAAAATACATATGAATTTTGTTATATCGACCTTTGACTCATGAGATCATTATGCGTGAACTAAAACGTTTTTTAAGTTGTATTAACAAATGATAACAACAATTTTTATGTTCTTATCGTGAAGGGTTTTGAAAAATAAATTAGGGTTTTGGTTCGTAATCAAGTTTTGACAAACTCACTAGTGTATGTAAATCCTATGTCTAAGGAAAGCATATTTGTTAAAAATTATTTTAAATTAATTATACATT
Organism: Tanacetum coccineum; assembly: GCA_026074375.1. Classification (NCBI taxonomy): domain Eukaryota; kingdom Viridiplantae; phylum Streptophyta; class Magnoliopsida; order Asterales; family Asteraceae; genus Tanacetum; species Tanacetum coccineum. The sequence continues at coordinate 10,217 of BQNB010014057.1, read as the reverse complement.
ATATCCTAATAGTCCTAATTGTACAAAATTGAAAGAAAAATAGAAAATTCTCAATTTCAATTTTTGTGTTCATCATGAATCCTAGACTCAAATTGAAAGAAAATAGATGAAATGACTTACAATTGATGATCTTTGTGATGTTAGGAATGATTATTAGTGTTGATTTGATCTTCAATTAGTGTTTTGGTGGTTGATTTTGAGTTATGGTGGTTTTGGTTTCGTGTTCGTCGCACCAGCAGGAAGAAGGGGTATGTTTGGTTTTGAGTTTTGGAAATTTTGACAAAGTGTAAAAATTTGATGTCTGCTGGTGGCGGTCCATACACGATCAGGGGGCCGCCTGAAAAAGGTTAGGGGCCGCCTGAGATATGGGGGCCGCCCGTATTATAGATTTTTTGGACTTTTAAATTTTGACACGAATTTACGAGGAAGAGTGACTAATTAATTTGCATTTCGCGAATTAAAAATATTTAACAAGCTTCGGATGAAGTTGTTAAATTGTCACGACACGGAATGGAACGCGGACTAGAATCGAGACTAGAAGAAAGAGAAGCGGACTAACACGATTTATGGAATGTGTTCCATCATTCCTAAACCAAGACGAAGATAATTAAACGATTCACGTTTAAGGGGTTTCGTAAGAATGTCGGCGATATTGTCGACGGACGGCACTTTTTCGATTGAGATATGTCCTTTCTGGACATTATCACGAAGAAAGTGGTGACGAATTTCGATATGTTTGGTTCGAGAGTGTTGCACCGGGTTTTTGCTAAGGTCAATCGCGCCTTTATTGTCGCACATGATCGGGACGTCGTCGAGTCGAACGTCGTAGTCGATAAGAGCTTGTTTCATCCATAGTGCTTGTTGACATGCCTTTCCGGCGCTTACGTATTCGGCTTCGGTAGTGGATATAGCAAGAGCGGTTTATTTCTTCGAGAACCAAGATGTCAAACAACATCCCACGAACGTACAAATACCGCTAGTGCTCTTTCGGTCCACATAATCTCCTGCATGATCAGAGTCGGCATATACTATTGTTTCTATGCCGGTCCCCTTAGGATACCATAATCCTAAGTGCGTAGTGCCTTTAATGTATCGGAAGATACGCTTAACCGCTTCAAGGTGAGAGGTTTTAGGGGCACGCTGGAAGCGGGCTCAAAGGAAACACTAAACTTGATTCATGCCTACTTGTCGTTAAGGTATAATAAACTTCCTATCTTGCCGCGATACTTTGGTTACTATCTACCAAATCACAACTCTTCATCTTTTGTAAGTTTAGTATCTAAGGACATTGGAGTTTTCATTGGTTTAGATTCTTCCAAACCAAATTTTTTAAGCATTTCTTTAATATATTTAGATTGATATTAAGAAAAATACCATCTTCCATTTGTTTATTTATAATCATGGAAGAAGTTAAGTTACCCACATCATGCTCATCTCGAACTCGTCATGCATGATTTTGGAAAATTTCATCACCACATGTCTGACACGTCGATCGTTATATATGTTGATAGACATATATTGAATGATAGATGAGGCTTGAACTTTTATTCTTGGTACCAAATGTGTGTTATCTACCATTCCAATTTTGTATCATGTTAATAGGAAACAGGCTTTTTAATCTTCATACAAAGCTTTGGGTGCTTGTTTAAGGACCGAGATAAGCTTTTTGTTTATATACATGTTCGATTTTCCAAAGTCAATGATCTAGAGGTTTGTGTAGTATACCTCCTCATTGATAAAACGTTTAGGAATGCATTTTTACATCTCATTTGGAATAGCCTTAATCTAAAGCACAAGCCATAAGCTCAATTGTATCAAATAGACTCAAGTCTAGCAACTTAGGCATAAGTTTCATCATAATCGATGCCCTCTTGTTGATTATAGCCTTGAGCAACTAACCTAGCCTTATTTTGAGAAACAATACCGTTCTCGTCTAACATGTTTCTAAACACCCACTTAGTTCCTATGATTGTTATATTCCTAGGTTGTCGAACTAACTCTCAAATGTCGTTAGCAATGTAATGATTTATTCTTCTTGCATGGCGACTATTAATATCTTCTGTTAGGCTTCATTCACATTCTTTGGTTCTATAGTTGATATAAAACAAAATAAGTTACTTTGGTTTTGGGCCTGTGATCTAAGGGTTCTTTGGTTAAGGTTTCCTATGACATTTTCTAATGGATGGTTCCTAGACTCCTTAATATTGACTATTTCGTCAATCTCTAAAGTTTCATCCTCAATGTCATTTTCTAAGTTTTTATTTTCGGTAACCTTAATTGATTCTTCTTCATCTAAGTCATCATCCACCAAGGGTGATGTCTTAGAGGGTGGAGGAGTTTCATCGAATGTCACGTTGAGTGATTCTTTGACTTTCCCAGTATGTTTATTAGGATGATGTAGGCTTTACTATTTTGGGAGTAACCTAAAAAGACACATTCGTATGACTTTGGGTCAAACTTGGTAAGGTTGTCTTTAGTGTTTAAAATGAAGCACTTGCTTCCAAACACTTTAAAGTAATCAAGAGTATGTTTCCTACCTCTCATGAGTTCGTAAGGTGTTTTTCCTAGGATTGCTCTAATTAGGATTCGGTTAAGAATGTATGTTGAAGTATCTACGGCGTTACACCAAAACTTTTATGGTAACGATTGCTCATTCAACATAGTCCTACTCATTTCTTGAAGTGTCCTATTTTTCCTTTCAACCACGCCATTTGATTGTGGAGTGTGTGGAGCTGAGAAGTTATGTGTAATACCATTTGTATTACAAAACTCTCCAAATTGCACTTCATTATCAAATTTCCTACCGTGGTCGGTTCTTATTGACACTATTTTACATCCTAATTGGTTTTGAATTTTCTTAATAAATATTTCGAATTGATCGAAGGCTTCGGTTTTATCCTTAAGGAATCTAGTCCAAGTATACCTAGGTAGTCATCTACTATGACTAAGGTGTAGCGGTTTCCTCTGTAACTCCGTACGGCGGATGGACCGAGGAGATCCATATGAAGGAGTTCTAAGCATCTAGTCGTTGAGACTATATTCTTAGCTTTGTGACTAGCGTGAGCTTGTTTTCTAATTTTGTAAGCATCACAGAAGTGTTGATCAAACTTAAGCTTAGGTAAGTTTCTAACTAATTCCTTAGATGCTAACAATTGAATGAGATGCATATTGGCGTGACCTAATCTCATATGCCACAACGTGGAGTTTTCATCAATCGTTGCTAGACAAATTTGGTGTTTTGGCTTATTTCCTAATTTCATCACATATAAGCATTTCTTCCTAATACATCTACCTATGACCTTACCATCCTTAGTAATTTCACTATCATGTTCGGAGAAAGTTACTCTACATTTATTATCACATATTTGTTCTACACTTAGCAAGTTAAATCTTAAGTTATCTACATGTTCTAAATTATCTATTTTGAGAGTCATTCGAAATTGTAACAACGGGCAATTTTCAGAATTTTAAATGACTATTTTACCCTTTGACTTTTCGGGTCCGACTTGACTTTTTGACTTTTGATCTTTTTTAGTCAACTTAAAACGATTTACCGCGTAACGGTATTTTTAGAAACTATTTAAATAATAAATCCTACTTATTATTATTATCTTCTCATGTGCAAATTTAGTTTTAACTTATTTTGACTTGAAAACGAGAAGATATTTGTTATTCCTATGTTTGACTTATAAAAACGACCCGCTAAATCACGTTTTCACGACTCGGACTCTAAAGGAATTTGATGTAAAACAACATTCCGGAAATCTTTTTCTGTTTTACCCGGAGACCGAAACGAGAATATAATGACTAAAATACCCTCGCAAAATTTTGAAGTACCGCACCAAGCCTTACTAACAAAAACAATAATTAATTTATTATTTTATTATCACGAAATTTTATTAAATAAAAATATTTAATAAATTATTGATCATTTTATTCAAAAATGTTTGTTGAAAACGCGATTATTTAAATTAAAGTTTATTTTTCGAGGAAAGCTTAACCGTGATACCCAATAATTAGCAAAACATTTTAAATAACTTTATACATGTAAATACTCATTTTTATGGGAAAAATTATTTGGAACGCAATGGCGCAAGTTTCGTGTTTTGAATCATCCGTTAAGTGGCTTAAACGAGTCCCGAACCATTATTTAACAAAATTTACACTTTAAGTCCCTGTGAAATATTTACATAATTAACCCTCATCTATTTTGGACTTGTCACATTCTTTTATAACTTTTGAGTATATATATCATAACAATTAGGGTTTACTTCATTTATATACAAACCCTAGCCACCACCCTCCTCCTCCTCTCTTTTTCCGGTCAAACTCCGGCGCCGTCCGATCATGCTCCGGCCACCACACCCCACGACAGCCACCATCCACACCCCCACGCCACACCCATCAGCCACCACTACATCCACGACACCACATCATCACCTCACCACCGCTGCCACACCACTGAATCCACCTCCATATCATCATAGCCGCCGTCGGCTACCATCTATACCACATCGACCACCACTCCATCATCTCCATGCCACCACTTCCATCCCCACATCACTTCCATCACCATCGTCACCCCCATCTACCACGCACCACCATCCCCGCCACCACCGTTGTACAAGCACCAAGGGTGCGTTTGGTTTTCTGTGTAAACCACCACAAGGGGGCGTTTTGGTTTAATAAAAACCCATCAGGGTGCGTGTGGTTTTTCAATGAACTAGGGTGCGTTTGTTTTATTTTCATCAGCCAAGGGTGTGTTTGGTTTAAGAGAGCACCAAGGGGTGCGTTTGGGTTAAGAGAAACACAATAAGGATGTGTTTGGTTGGCTGCGAAACAACATAGGGTGCGTTTGGTTTTAGCAACAACTCTTAGGGTGTGTATAATGGTATAATCGACTAATAAATCATATTACAATATTTAGTAGTAAAATTGAATCTAAATGGTGGTATTGGTTAAATAAATGTGTTATACATTATTTTCGTGTTGTGTTTTGAAGCCTTTATGGTGCGTTTGGATCTACGTTTTAACTGCCTTTAGGGGTGTTTGGTTTTGCTGTTAACAACCCATAAGGGACTGTTTGTTTCTGCGTTTTACACAGCCAACATGGGCATTTGGATTTGTGTTTTGCAGTCCATCTATGGTGTTTGGTGCGTTGTTTAACAGCCGTAAGGGAGTGTTTGGTTATACTTGTTTTTTACTTGTTTAAGTTCGTTTAAATATATATTGAGGTATTTTGCAACACGGATTGATTGAAAAGGGGAAAACATTGAGTTTTGTAAAAATGGGAAACGTCTTATAAACGAATAGGTCATGCCGAAAATTTTTATAATAATTTTAATACTTAGTATATTCACTATAATTTCTATTATTTTAGAAACCCGATAAAAGGACGAAGTTATATAGTTTTAAGATTATTAATTCGTTATTATACAATTACCCGACAAACAAACGAAACTATACTTTTACAAATGAGACAACTATTTTAGCTACAACCTGTCAAGGAAACGAAATACTAAATTATAAAATATTATTTTATAATTCCCGATTAGAAGATAAAAACATAACTTCTGCGAAAACATTAAAAACATCATTTACATAATCCGAAACTTTAAAACGTGTGTTTACTTTTATGCAAGAACTCTTTATTAAGTTATTTGTTGATTTCCGAACACGTGTCGAATTATATTGTTACAATTATTTTTCTCACGTTCCTTATATAATACTTGCAAAAGTATTATATACTTTGACGATTATATTTTTCTCATCATTTTTCTTATGTATAATACAAGTCGTGTATTATATACACTTCGAATTATTCTTTTGATTGTTTGTCTTTGTTATATAATTCACGATATGAATTATATACTTGTTCATTCTTCATATGTAATATATACGGAATATATTACATACTTTGCATTTACTTTTCGATTGATTTTATTTAACCAATCACCAAACTATTACAACTTGAAATCTAAGTCTTTTATCAACGTGACGCGTTGATGTAACCATCCATCGAAAAACTCAAATACATTATCCTAAGCTAGTGGGTCATAATCGTTAAGATAAACCCCAACCTCTTGGTCGAGCCGTTTCGGTTTTTGTTTGTGATGTGCTTAATATGTGCATTTCTGCCAATTGTTCCACAACATCAATGTGAGTTTATAGCCCCATGTTTTACTTGTTTTGCATATATTTTTGGGGTGAGAACATGCTTGTTTGCAAACTCATTTACATGGTTGATTCAAACTTGTTACATGTTCATTTTGCAAATGCATTTACATGGTTGATTACAAATTGGTTTACACACTCATTTACACAGCTCGCTATGAGATACATTACTTGACTTTATTTTTGGTCACAAATACATACTTTACTTTTGAAATGATTACGGATTAGCTTAAGCGGATTGAATGGATAACTATAAGTAAATGCCCGGGTGTTCTTGGAGGGGACACCTGCGAGGGGTACATATTCATTTATGTTCGGGTGTTCTTGGAGGGGACACCTGCGAGGGGTACATATTCATTACTGCACGGGTGTCTTGGAGAGGACACCTGCGATAGGTACATATGGTTTTCATTACTGCCTGGGTGTTCTTGGAAGGGACACCTACGATGGGTACATAGTGCATCGGTTTCATGAACTTAGAGTAATCGTAATCACTCATTGGGCAATACATACTTGAAACATTTCGTGATGGTTTTAATTATCATGCATACTTTGAATAATTGCGGTCCAACTTTCATACGTACAATTTTTGGCAACTATTATAAGGATTGAAATGGTCATGCATACTTTATAAATCTTTTGATTTCAACGTTTATACTTACAAAAATCTATGAACTCACCAACTTTATGTTGACACTTTTAAGCATGTTTTTCTCAGGTGAATTAGATGCTTGGCTTACTTGATGTGCATTGGAGTCTAAATTGACAAGATTTCATTCATGGATTTCTACTTACATACAAATGATCAAATCTCGTTGTATTGCTTTCAAGCTTTTCATTGTGATGCAATTATGGGACAAATGTTATATCAATTTCAAGAAAATCAACGAGATTACTTTTCAAACGACACATTTAGAGGTCGTTCTCTTGTATCTTGTGCTGTTGTATTATGAAGTAACACTCCCGGACATATTTCCGCTGCGACACATTTTTGGGGGTGTTACAGATTGGTATCAGAGCACTGGTTATAGAGAACTAGGTTGCATATTTTACCCTAGACTATAACCGTTTTCACAAACATTGCATCACATCAAACATTTTCAAAGTGCATACACACTACTTGCTTACTTGCTTACATTACTTGTTACATTAAGTGCTTACATGACATACATATATATAATATATATGCTTGCATCCCTTTGCGTATATCGCTACGTTTAATTTATATAAGAGTTATTTATATAAGAAATAACTAGAACATTTTTAGGACATTTGTGAGTTGCACAATAAGTCTCATTTTGACTTTTTAGACATTATGAGTTGCACAATGGTCTCACTTCGTTCTCAGACATTGTAAGTTAAACAATGGTCTCTAAGAATATATTTTTTTCTTCTTCATTACTTTATACAATATCGTATTACACGAAAGCCGTCATAATTTTGTTTACATTAGATTTTGTATGAATCTAAGTATTACAAGTCTTGTATGGGCGGGACTTGTAATAGGAGGATTGATATGATAATTCATATGTTGGCTCGTTCATTAAGACCTTCATCTTATTTACTCTAACCGGGTACTCATTAACTATCTTGAACACTATGTGATTTTCCTGATTGTTTTACTCCCCGTCTCCGAAGACGAGTTTGAAACACTCGTCACATAATCTTAGGGAGCACTTACATCGATATGTATTCACCACCTTGGAAGGTTATGTGAGTATGCGTTTATTGCCATCAAAAATTAATTAAGGATGATGATTTGTATCTCTTTATTTGAAAATGAGTGGGAGGAGTGGGGACGCCTCTTCATTTAAATAAATAAATTGTAAATCACCGAACCATAAGTTTATCAAGTCATTATTTACATAAATTGGGACGCTTCTGTATGCAAATAATGAATTATAAATGAGTGGGCTTAATGGTGTCCGATATGAAACGAGTATGAACTCGAACCCGATAATCACCGAAATCCGTTAAAAAGGTCTAGAGACACAATCGTGTCTTACCACTCAGCAGAATCTTAAGGCCTCACTTGGAACTACCTTATCTCATCCTTAAGTTAGTACTTTTGCCGTTACAAATCTTTACGATCATGAACTGTTTGTGGAGCTAACCGACTTGTGCACACTTGAACTAATGGAGTTGATTCATCCTCGAACTAACGACTGAGTACCATATTCCACCGCCTATCACATAAGCTCTCCCGTGAGCTCCTCCCATTGTTGAACTTTATTCTAGGGATATTGTTTCTCGAAATTTCCTCACTCTTTGCATCCCATCACCATTGTTATAGTTATTGTTGTTATGGTTGCTGTTGTTGGGTCCTAGAGCGGTCCCAGCTTGTACAACTTTATTCAATAGGTAATGCAACCCCCTTAAACCAGATAAACACCTATCGATGAAACCGATAGTCGAACTATTCATTTCAGGCCACTAGTACGAAGACTTAGGTCGCGATACATCCTAGTACTGCCAAGTAAGTTGAATACTTACATCCATAAGCCTTGTTTGATGTAAATCATCAAAAATTACAGATAGCAGAAACTAGACACTGCCCGTAAACAGTTAAAACTTTACACAGACATACTCACGCGACTACACTTTTCCTTTCAACGCTTTCACTATTAAGAGACTTTCCTTATAACGCGTGTATATCAGTCATAAGACCTGTAATGATTTTTTTTGAGATACCCACCTTGATGGATTAAATATCCTGGCCAAACCTAGCCAAAATTTTTGGAATATTGAGAAGTGTCGAAACATCGAATTTTGCTGAATAAAGTTATCAGCGTCTTGTTTAGAACTTGTTTATTAAATCTTAACTCTTTTCTTGGTCACACAATCGGTTAACACAAATTAAATCTCGGGACGAGATTCCTTTAAGGGGTAGGTACTGTAACAACCGGTAAATTTCGGAATTTTAAATGACTATGCTACCCTTTGACTTTTCGGGTCCTACTTGACTTTTTAACTTTTGATCTTTTATTGTCACATAAAAAAACGATTACCGCGTAACCGGTAAAATTTTCGGAACATATTTTAATAATAAATCATATTTATTATTACACATCTCTCATGTGCAAATTTATTTTTAACTTATTTGACTTGAAAACGAGAAGACATATGTTATTTTTAAGTTGACTTATCAAAAACGACCGGCTAGATCACGTTTTCACGACTTGGACTCTAAAGCAATTTGATGTAAAACGACATTCCGGACAACTTTTTAGTTTTGCCCGAGACCCGAAAACAAGCAGAAAATGACTGAAATACCCCGGAAACAAGCAAAAAATGCGGTCCAACTTTCATACGTACAATTTTTGGCAACTATTATAAGGATTGGAATGGTCATGCATACTTTATAAATCTTTTGATTTCAACGTTTATACTTACAAAAATCTATGAACTCACCAACTTTATGTTGACACTTTTAAGCATGTTTTTCCCAGGTGAATTAGATGCTTGGCTTACTTGATGTGCATTGGAGTCTAAATTGACAAGATTTCATTCATGGATTTCTACTTACATACAAATGATCAAATCTCGTTGTATTGCTTTCAAGCTTTTCATTGTGATGCAATTATGGGACAAATGTTATATCAATTTCAAGAAAATCAACGAGATTACTTTTCAAACGACACATTTAGAGGTCGTTCTCTTGTATCTTGTGCTATTATATTATGAAGTAACACTCCCGGACATATTTTTGCTGCGACACATTTTTGGGGGTGTTACATACAAAGAGATGATCGACTTTTTGAGAGAGAGAGAGAGAGAGAGAGAGAGAGAGAAGAGAGAGATCATAGTCATAATAATGAGGAGGTCAAGGAGCCTTATATAGGGCCTTGGTCGACTCGAACTTTCCAGCAAACAGCACAAACACCCCTCCAACTATTAAGCCGTTGACACTTGATCCCAAAGTAATCTTTTAACTGAAACATAAGAATTCGAAATGACACAATTAGCCCCTGTACATATATACCAGAAGAGACTATAACTTTCACATATTGTTAGTAAAATATTTCTTCTCCATTTGCTTGATC